>JALIZH010018163.1:0-102469 GCA_030522465.1 Rhipicephalus appendiculatus | reverse complement strand
GCTGAAGGCCGGTGGTCGATATATTAAAGAAAGAGAGTGATGATATTCAAGCAATGAAATAGAACGCGCATTGCAGGTGCTTGCTATCTATATATAAATAAATACACACACACACACACACACACACATATATATATATATATATATATATATATATATATATATATATATATATATATATATATATATATATATATATATATATATATATATATATATATATATATATACACATATATATATTTGAAGGAAGCAAGTGTAAATTTAAGGGCTCGGTTTCTTTGTTAGGCACAATATTATTGAGAACTAACAAACAATGATGGGTCATTCCACGCCAAATGTCCCAGCCATTTTGGCGACCATCTCAAATGCATTCGAAAAAAGTCATGCTGATTTGCTGCATTGATAAGAGTGAATTGCTGGAATATTACAGTGAGAAAAAATTTTTGGTCACGTGGGTGCTTTCCGAATTTCACAGAATGTTGTCTGGGTGTTTGTAAGAAAATTTATTCTGAGAGTATCGTTTGTGGTTTTTACACCAAATTTGGTTTACATATTAAGAAAAACCGTTTGCGTAAGGTGTTTGAAGCTGAATAATATTAGTGCTTGTTTTCTGCCATATGCGCCTCCAAGAATTTAGCCAAAATGTTCTATGTTTGCATATTTTTCATTCCAGTATTACACCTTGTATGAATATCTGAGCCATGAAAACTTAGTCTACAAAAGTTCAGAAGTGTTGAGGCTCGGGCGAGTTGGTCATCCATGAACTTAGCTTGTATTAGCGCGGCACAAATAGAAGAAACACGGCACAAACATAAAGAGAAAGGAAGGCGCCTACCTTTCTGTTTATGTCGGTGCCATGTTTCTTCTATTTGTGCCGCGCTAATACAAGCTAAGTTAGCCTACAAAAGGTATATTTTGCGCAAAAAATATTTTCAGACCCCTGAAGTTTCCAATTTTTAAGGAAAAAATCACAAATTTCAGAAAAGCGTCATTTTTGTCTACATTGTGATGCAGTTTGAACCACGTGGTGCTCCAACTAAAAATCAGCTCTATACCTCAATCGAAATAAAATGAACAGTTATTCTTATGTGGCAAGTTTTATCATTACAATTTTTGTTTTAAGGAAGAAAATAATTTTTGAAGCTTCCCATTGACGGCTAGCTTCCCATTTGGTCATACGTACAGCTTCCTGGTTGAAGTTCTCCATTGTCGTCAATGGGGAAATTTCAAAAATTATTTTCTTCCTTAAAACAAAAATTGTAATAATAAAACTTGCCAAATCAGAAGAACTGTTCATTAGCTTTCGATTAAGGTATAAAGCTGATTTTTAATTGGAGCACCACAGGTTGCAAATTGCGTCTGAATGTGGACAAAAATTACGATTTTCTGAAATTCGTGATTTTTTCACGTAATGTTTAAAAACTTGAGGGGTCTGAAAATATTTTTTGCGCAAAATGTACTTTCTGTGAAGTAATTACACATTACTCAGTTATTCATACATGGCGCAATAGTGCAATGAAAAAAATGCAAACATGGAACATTTTGACTAAATTCCTGGAGGCCTATATGGCAGAAAAATTACGCTAATATTATTGAGCTTCAAACACCTTACAGAAAAGCCTTTGCTAAATATGTAAACTAAATTTCGTGTAGAAACAAGAAACTAAACTCTTAGAATAAATTTTCTCACAAGCAACACCCAGACGACATTATGGGAATTTCGGAAGGCACCCACGTGACCAAAAAAATTTTTTCTTTCCGAAATATTACAGCAGTTCACTGTTTTTAATGCAGAAAATCAGCACAATTTTTTTCGAATACATTGGAGATGGTCGCTTAAATGGCTGGGACGTCTGGCGTGGAATGACCCTGATGCCAAGGAAAGTATAGCGGATTAATTAGTTGTAGCTGAAATGCAAATGTGATGAAAAGTGGAGGAAGAGATAACAAGCGGCCGTGCAGGGACCGAACCTGCGACCTTCGAATAACGCGTCCGATTCTCTACCAATTGAGCCACTGCGGCGGTCATCCCTCCGTCCACTTCATAGGGTATTGTGCATTTAAACGGGGGAGCGTCAGTAAGTGCCGCCAGTAGCCATTACGGCGAGTGTGGAACACTCTTTTAGATGTGAAGCATCTTATGGCGAAGCTTAATCCGGTGGTGGTGTGCGGCGTGGCCTCCCTTACTGCGCATGCGCAGACCCTTTAAAAAAAATAAAAATAAAAAAAACCTCCTCTCCCCCCTCTCTCTCCTCTAGGCATCCCTCCCCGCGGTAACCACACCCTCACTGCGCATGCGCCTCCCCTCCTCTCTCCCCTCCTATGCTCCCCCCTCTCTCCTCTGGGCATCCCTGCCTGGGCTCCCACTGCGCATGCGCGTCCCCCCCTCTCTCACCCCTCCTACGCTCCCCCCTCTCTCCTCTAGGCATCCCTGCCCACAGCTTCCACACCCCACTGCGCGTGCCCGTCCCCCCCCTCTCTCGCTCCTCTCCTACGCTCCCCCCCTCTCTCGCCTCGTGACGCCGACGCAGGCAGCGTCTGCTAGCGAGTTTCTTGGTTGGAAAAACCGACTGCTCGCGCTGCACAACCGTTCACTGTGCATCCCGTATATATGGCAATGGATCTTGACCTCCAAGGTGGTGCCGGTGGGAGATTTCTCCTGTGCGTTGTTGAACAATAAAAATTCGCAGCGTGCGCGTTAACTAAAAGCGCACTGCGGGTCTCTGTGTCCAGTCGGAGTCTTCTGTCTCTCATTGCCCATTAGCAGCGATTGGCATGTTCCAGTAGGAAACACCGCTCCATCACTGCGTGCTTTGCGCCTCCTCAGTTTTCTCTCCTTCGCAACGCTGCGATAGCGCCAGCGTCAACGCCGCCGCCAGTGTAAGCGTTAGCGCCCGCTGCTTCACATCTACACATGGTTCCCTTTAGCGGGAGATGGTGTAATTTTCTTTTTCTTTCTGTTGGCGCCCCGTAGCACGTGATTCTATATATATATATATATATATATATATATGTATATATATATGTATATATATATATATGTATGTATATATATATATATATATATATATATATATATATATATGTATATGTATATATATATATATATATATATATATAGTAGTGGGAAAAGAATCACGCGGACCCCGATAGAATAAGGAACAAGAATGAAAATACGACTTTCGTTGGTTTGGCACTGTATATTTTCACTAACGTTTCGTCTGGTGGACCAGACTTTGACAAAGTCTGGTCCACCAGACGAAACCTTAGTGAAAATATACAGTGCCAAACCAACGAAAGTCGTATTTTCTTTCTTGTTCCTTATATATATATATATATATATATATATATATATATATATATATATATATATAAGGTAGGTCCTCCTGCGGGAAGGTTAGCAAAACTTTCGTTTCGTACTTTGTAGTCCTCTTTTTCAACCATATATATATATATATATATATAGGCCTTGAAGGGAGTATCCAACAGGTCCGGTTACTGTCTGTACTGAATGAACTTGCATATGTATATATGTATATATACATATGTACGGTCGCGGCCACTGTTAGATGCAACACTCGAATGCGCACCTTTCTTATTACTGGCCCCCCTAACTGCAAGTGAATGGGGAAACATTGAACGTGCGCTTTACTAGTTCGTCGGAAAGAGTCTGAGCTGTCAACCACCAGTAGCCTTATGCAAATCTAAGCCCTTGTTTTTACGCAAGAAAATGAAATCTAGACATGATCTGCGTACAAGTGTTCCCTTTAACAGTGGCCGCGCCTGTACATATATAAACGGGTTACTCCATATCGAGTGCAACAGGTAAATTTTCGACCATCTCCGATGATGCTGAAAAAAAAGCCCCCCACCTCCCCGAAGGGGAATCGTGAGGAAATGCGAATGCATTTCGCGCGCGCTTCACTCCATTTATATATGGTGGTTGTGGTTTGAAGAAGGAAAAGGCGCCTAATTTCTGCAGCCCGGTCGGGAGCACGGCGCAGCGCCTTTCTTTCTTTGCTTTTTTCTTGTTTTTTAATTTTTTTTATTTATTTTTTTTATTTTTTTTTTCGTATATAGCTCCACCGAGCTCCGCCGCAGACCGCTTTTAGTTAACGCGCACGCTGCGAATTTTTATTGTTCAACAACGCACAGGAGAAATCTCCCACCGGCACCACCTTGGAGGTCAAGATTCATTGCCATATATACGGGGTGGCCAGTGAACGGTTGTGCAGCGCGAGCAGTCGGTTTTTTCAACGAAGAAACTCGCTAGCAGACGCTGCCTGTGTCGGCGTCGCCAGGCGAGAGAGGGAGAGGGGGGGAGCGTAGGAGAGGAGAGAGAGGTGGGGTGCGCATGCGCAGTGGGAGTGTGGACGCTGCGGGCAGAGATGCCTAGAGAAGAGAGGGGGGAGCGTAGGAGAGAAGAGAGGTGGGACGCGCATGCGCAGTGGGAGTGTGGACGGCGCGGGCAGGGATGCCTAGAGGAGAGAGGGGGGGAGCGTAGCAGGGGAGAGAGGAGGGGAGGCGCATGCGCAGTGAGGGTGTGGTTGCCGCGGGGAGGGATGCCTAGGGGAGAGAGAGGGAGAGAGGAGGTTTTTTATCTATTTTTTGAAAGGGTTTGCGCATGCGCAGTAAGGGCGGTCACGCCGTACACCACCACCACCGGATTAAGCTTCGCCATAAGATGCTTCACATCTAACACCTGCCGGCGCGCACACCTCCTCAACCTATCCTCCTCCTCCTCCTCCGCGGACAACGCCAACGCCGCACAACGCCAACGCCGGATGCCTGACATAGCCCGACTATGAAATGCATTCGCATTTAAAATATCGTGCTAGGATATGTAAATATGAGAAGTAGTTATTGAGGCGTCATGTTTTGGGGAAAAGATTTACCTTGCCTAGAGGCATCTTTAAAGTTTAGGCACGGAACAGAAAGTGTGTCGTGCTGAAAAATTTATATAAGTTTATATAAGATTACTTTTAAAAGAGCGAGTGATCCGCAGCTCAGTAAATGTGAGCCGCGGTTCTTCGGGAGACGGCTCACTGAGCCGACTGAGCCACTGAGCCGAGCGGCTCAATGAACGTGGGTTCTCTCTCGCTCACTGATCGGTGGCTCTCTCTCGCTCAGTAAGCGGTGGTTCTCTCTCGCTCAGTGAGCGGTAGTTCTCTCTCGCTCACTGAGCGGTGGCTCTCTCTCGCTCAGGTTTCTCCCTCGCTCAGTAAGCGGCGGTTCTATTTCGCTCGCTGATCATCGGTTCTCTCTCGCTCAGTGAACCATGTTGAACCAACGCCACCAGTCGTCGTTGATTGAACCTCCCCGTTTCGCGTTCCGTTGGCCGCTGCCGGCAGGCTCGCGCTACTCGCTCGCTGTGTGCGGTGCGCGTGGCAGTTCATCGTGGGCTGGTGCAACTCGTCGAAGACGAACAGATGAACATAGTTTACGTCATGGTTTTCATTAGTGTACCGTATAATCCCGAGCAAGCACCCCCCCGCCCCCCTACGGCGAAGGGTAATCCGACAAGATCCGGAGGGGGGGGCGGGCTTGCTCGGTCATAGATTAAAATTCAATATGGCGACAGAAGAGCCGATAAAAATAAAGAACGCACACCCGTGCTTCTAATGCAATGCTTTATTAAATGCGCATGCATTCACTGTTTTCACTTGCCCTTGTCGCGCGAGAAGAAATTCTGTTTGCATTGGATCCGCGAGGTCGCCAGGACTCTGCCGATACTAAATTTGTGGACTGTGAGTGAATATTTCGCTGTTTTTCGGGCTTTGTTCGTCGCGGCTACGCCCCCCGCCTCGTTAAGCCTAAAGAACTAAACATAACGCCGGCGTGGCGCCGGGCTCGGCCGCAGGCGTTTTCCCGGCGTTGTGCGTGTGAGCGCGTTACCCAAGATGGAGTACCAAGTAGATGGGGGAGGACATAACCCCCGAAGAAGTTACCCCGGACCAGGGATTGCTCCCCGCTGGCACGAGAAGACTTGGCGCCAGAACGCGGGCCGCTGACCCTGACCGCCTACCACCAGTGACCCAGGCCTCCCGCGGTCGGAAGGACGAGACTCGACTTAAGAACAAAATCATCCGTGCCGGGAGAATGACATCTCTTCCCCGGGAGGACACCAAAATTGTTATTAGGCCCCGTGGAGGGCTGAATATCGCTAAGGTTGGTGTGACGTTGGTGGCTGATGCAATTTTAGCCGCCGCTGGCATCTGCGAGGAAGACACACTACAGGACACGCTTTGCCCCAACGTCCCGCAAAATATTATGGTGGTAAGCACTCCGAACCAAGAGAACGTGTCCCGATACGTCAGCATTCGGCAGATCGTCGTCCAAGGCAAGGAACACGAGGTCAGTGCATATGTAACGGCCCCTCATTCCACGTGTAAAGGGGTAATTCGAGGTATCCCACTTCAAGACAGCCCAAACACGATAAACGCCAAGATTGTGAATGAAAGAAATCCGCTGGCCCTTATGGCTAAGCGCATTGCCCAAACCGGCACAGTGATCGTCGCTTTCGATGGCTACAAGGTACCAAACCTCGTCAAGTACGGATCCATTCTGCTACGCTGCACGCTTTAACGTAAACAAATTGATGTGTGCTACGGATGTGGCCGCCTGGGTCATCCCATGGACGTTTGTCCGAGCCCGGGTGAAGCTGTATGTCGCGGCTGTGGAACCGTCAGTCCGGACGAGCACCATGAATGTATTCCCAAATGCAGGTTGTGCGGGGGGCCAGCATCTCACCGCGAGCAAGGACTGTGCCCAAAGATTCCAAATCCCAAACGTCTTGAGGCGAAGACGGGGCGAGCGAGGCCGTGCAGCTGCCGCTAGAAGCGAATCTCCAGCTTCGCTGGCTTCGGAGGACCACTCCCAATGTCCGTCCGTTGACAACGACGCGACTGGGCGTCGGGCCAGGTTTCACTCAAAAGACCGTTCTGGAGGACTTCCAAGGTGGCGCTCCAGAAGCCGTTCGAGGGGGCGTTCCAGAAGCCGGAGTCGCTCTATCTCGCGGGACCACTCTGTGTCCCGTAATCGCTCCGCTTCTAGGGGTCAATCTGCTTCCAAGAGTAATCCCACCCCCAGTGTCTCTCGAACCTCCACCGCTGCTGTCAGCGACGACGGCCGCAAAAGAAAGAAGCCGACGCTCTCTTGGGCCGACAGAGTCAAGGGAAGCGCTGGCAGCACAACAGTTAGTGATTCTCGCGAACCAGAGCAAACACGCGACGTGAACGAGCTTGAGAAACTCCGCAAGGAAAATGAGACGTTAAAGGCAACGATAGAGCGCATGGCCAGCGAGATAGCAGAGATCAAGAATCTAGCGTTAAGGCATGCACAGGCGCCGGAAGTTATGGACGTTTTCCAACGGGTGGCCGAAAACTCGGGCGCTGCCAAACGCCGCGCGGTTGACAGTAAGCACTGCTCAGAAGTTTCAGAGATCAAGTCGATTGTTTCCCAAGCTGCAGAAAATATTAAGGCCCTTCAACAAGGCCTGAGCCAAATACAGGTAGCACTCGGCGATCCACATCGCGGACTAGCGGCGCTAGCCGAAAGAATCGATAGAATCGAAAAGGCAGTCCCTCCTGCGGGTCCCTCTGTAGCGGCTGGGGAGACCATTCCGAGAACGAAGCGCATTATCGTTCCTCCCACAGACGGTGAACTACTTCGTTCAGCGTTAACCAGCCCCAATTCCAGTTTGTCCAATCATGGATAGTCACACCGAACTGTTCAGAATCTGGCAGTGGAACTGCGGGGGATTTCTCGGTAAGAGGCCTCTCCTGCAGCAGTATCGTAAATCGTGAACGGACAAACCGCATGTCATTTTACTTCAGGAATCAGGCTCTACGCTCGGAAAACTGATAGGCTATCAATACATCCCGAGCCTCGCGGAAGGACCGGGTGTGGCAGCTTACGTTAATCGCAAGTTTACGTGTCTTTCTCGGGATCTCGGCAAGAGCTGTGGAGGAGTCGAATACGTCATGGTGGAGATCCTGCTTGACCCACCACACCGAGGTCTGCGCAGGAATAGCCTCTTCG
Organism: Rhipicephalus appendiculatus; assembly: GCA_030522465.1. Classification (NCBI taxonomy): domain Eukaryota; kingdom Metazoa; phylum Arthropoda; class Arachnida; order Ixodida; family Ixodidae; genus Rhipicephalus; species Rhipicephalus appendiculatus. The sequence goes on along the minus strand of JALIZH010018163.1, from coordinate 94,426 downwards.
TGTTAAATATTTACAGTCGCCCTAAGACTCCAAGGACTAAGTTTGATACGCTCCTCCAGAAGGCTGTCAACATGGCTGGAAGCAAACCACTGGTTGTTGCGGGAGACTTTAATGCCCCCTGCAAGGTATGGGGTTACAAATGCGACACAAGGAAAGGTACGAGCCTTTGGCAATGCACGTCCGAGTTGGATTTCACCCTCGTCACTGACAACGATTTCCCTACCAGAATCGGCAATGCAAGATGCAGTGATACCACCCCAGATCTCACCTTTGTCAGGAACGTTCCGGGAGTCGTTGAGTGGGAAAACACGGCTCTCGATTTTGGGAGTGACCACTATATTCTGGAGACGCGTTTCCGGGTAGCCCGGAGCAGGACGCGTGAATTTAAAGTCACGGATTGGGGCCTGTTCCGTAAAATCCGCAGCGGCACAGACGGGAGCTCCGCCGCAGATTTCGACGAATGGTGCAGAGGCATTAAACAGGACGTCGAAGCCGCCACGAAACGCGTCGTCACGGATCTTGACATCGATAAAGTGGACAGCAGACTCGCCCACCTACTCGAGGCCAAACAATCACTCCTCAGCAGGTGGAAAGGCCACAGGCTCAACAGACGCCTCAGGAAAAGGATCGCGCAAATCAATCGGACGATCGAAGAGCATTGTCGCACGTTATGCAAGCAACAGTGGGATGAAGTCTGCGAGTCCGTCGAGAACCAACTCCGCAATGGCAAGTCATGGGGGGCTGCTCAAGCATCTCCTAGACGAAAACAGCATCAGATCCTGCCAAAGACGCTCTCACTCGAGTGATTCATGAGGCCACTGATACTTGCTCGGACGAGCAGGTCGTCCGGAAACTCGTTTGCAAGTACTTTTCGATCCCTAGGGAAGGGGAAGACAGGGACGATATCGATGAATATCCCGAATACAGCGGTCCCGAGGTCCCGGAGCTCGACTGTGACTTCACCGAGGCTGAGATCAGGCAAGTCTTATATGCCCTCAACGGCAAGTCTGCTCCTGGGCCAGATGGCATAACAAATAAAATGCTGAAGAACTTGGACGACGGCTCGATCGAATTCCTTACTGACCAGGTCAACAGAGTCTGGAGCAGCGGACGAGTCCCACCTCAATGGAAAGCGGCCAACGTGGTCCTTATCCCGAAGCCTGGCAAAACTCCTGGCATCGACAACCTCAGGCCAATCTCTCTTACGTCCTGCGTGGGGAAGGTGGTCGAAGATGCCCTGCTTAATAGAATGACTCCTCATCTCGATCATCTTAAAAAAGCGCGAAAAAACCACGACGGACAATAGGGAGTAGACAGGACGACGCGCTATTAGCAACTGAAGCTTTAATCAAAAGCGAAGAAAGATATATACACACACACGTCTGTAGCTCTATCAAGCCAAGAGGTGGAATACCTTGATATAACCTAAGCTGGTGACAAAAACGTGCCTGGTTTTCTTTTTTATGTATTTTCATTCTGCGGTGATTTGTTTCTTTATCTTGTTTTTGCAATGTGTGTAGCTACCGGGGAACATCGGCTTGTGTTGAACTATGCTGCTGCCGGGTGGCAGCACCACAGCGTCGTTAAATCACTGGGCGGAGACTTGTTTTGTACACAGCGGCGCATTCTCAGCGGCGCATTCTCAGCGCCGCGTAATAAACACTAGGATCTTTATAATTACATATCTATAGATTTTGTTTTAAAGGAACACTGTGAATAGTACTAAGCTATTGATGTTGTGCCTCAGGTATGCGTAATATTTGATTTTTAATTGCCCACGCTCACCCGTATGAACACATGCTTCTCGGTCAAGATTGGAGGTCGTAAGGCAGGGGGTTAAACTTTGGCCAGCTAGCTGAATCGTGCGACGTGCCGACAAACAGACAAACAGACAAACAGACAGACAGACAGACAGCCGGACAGACAGACAGACAGACCAAAATTTCTCCGTTTAGGTATCCCAAGAAAGACTATCGTCTTTAATAAATGCAAATCATAGTTAATCCTTATGTAGGGTTCACTTAATGGTGTAGTTAAAGGGGCCCTGCAACACTTTTCCAAGTAGCCATAGAATGGATTCAGTAAAGGAGCTTATTGCCTCACGAATTGATCGTCGGAAAAATCTTTAGAATCCGTGCGGTAAGAGCCGAGTTTCCAAGATTTGTCGCACGCTGCAATTGCCTTCTCTCTTCTCTCGTCCCAGCGAAAGCACTGGAAGGTAAACAGGGAGGCATGACACAGGAGAAGAAGGTACGTCACGCGCGCCTCGTGACCTCGAGCACTTTTTTCTTTCTGTTTCTTCGAATACGCGGCTTTTCAGTGCGATCGCGCGCGCAAACACGGACATGTCGCGGCCTCCCGCGGCGGCCCCAGTAACTCCCGAGCGCGTCGTACTCAAATCAGCCAATGGTGCGATACTTGGGCCTATGACGCTATGATTTTGGAGCATACAGCATCATTTGTCGAGAGACGCGATATAGATTTTTAGCCGACTTTGAGAATTTATTGTAAATTCCAGGCCGCGAGCTGCGCTATAATATTTGGCTCGCGTGTTCTCGGGAGCCTTCACTACCAATCGGCAGCGTTTTCTGACCATGCTCAAAAAGTTTAGCAGGGCCCCTTTGAGGTAAAACGTAGAAGTGTGTGTATTTCTGTTAAGGTAGCATTAGTGAGCGTAACAGAACACCATTGTGTTAAAAGTTTGTAAGCAAGCAGTAAAAAAGGATAATTTATGGAAACTGTTAAGGTTGTTTGTTTAGTATTGCATCAGGATACGAAAATGCACCTCTTTTTTTGTGTCAAGAGCAGGGCACGTAGTAGTGTCTTCTGTGCTACTTTGAGTGGCTGCGGTGTTTTCTGGTTGTTCAGTCCGTAAATTTCCATCCCGTATGTCATGTATGAGTATGAAAGAATGGTATAATGTTAGCGATGTCACACAGTTTCGGGAAACTTTTTTCGGGAAACTGTTTCGGGAGAAGTCCTATGCGAAGGTCATGTTGTTCGAGGAGACTCCGTAACGAATGTAATACAATCGCACCAGGCCTCAACAGATAGCAAAACTACTGCAGATGACCTTCTGCAAAAATTAATGCAGCTTACTCTAGTGGTGCCGATCATGAAGGAAGTGCGGAGTTCGGCAGCCTTCTTTCTTTCTCTTTGGTTTTTTCTTTCTTTCCTCCTCTCATTCATTCTTCCCTCTTTTCCAGTTTTTTTTTCTTTTTTTTCTCTTTATTTCTGTTTATTTCTATCATTATAAGGCGCTCGAAGAAGAAGAGGAAGACGACTTCCCTTTGCTGAGGCTCAAATGACTATGCTATATGTGCTTTTTGCCTGCGTTACGAGCTACGACAGCATACGACGATGACAGCATACGACAAAATACGACGGCCGGCCCAATGAAGTCCTGCGCACTTAAAACATGAATTGCGCCCCGACTTATTGGTCTAAATTCCATCAAAGCGCACAGGCGTAATTAATCATCTTTATCAGCAACAGCAAAATGTGCAGGTGTGCGTGTTGTCTTACGTATGCGTAGTTGGTCCTTCGCCAATTCGCAAAATAATCATGGCGTAGGGGGGCACTCCGCAACTATACTTCAGGTAGGCATACTAGGATAGTTTGAAATGGCCAAAGGCATTTACGCAGACGCTCATCTCCTTGCATGGACGCGAAAATTCTGCAGGCCCGCGTAATCAGATTTAGGTGCACGTTAAAGGCCGCAGGTGGTCGAAATTTCCGGAGCCCTCCAATGCGGCGTCTGTCATAATGATATTATGGTTTTGGGACGATAAAGGAGATTAATTATTCATATTGCCTTGCGGTAGGGCGGAAGTCTCGACCGAGAATAGATGCTACGCTAGCGATTGAGAAGGCGATAAGAACGGGGCCCGATTTCGCAATCGCTTTCTACTTTTGCACGCGAAACTCAAGCTTGCATCTTAGTGCAGACCACTGCGTGAATGAACAAATCCAGAGCACGTGCAATGTATGACAAAAAATGCCGCTATACACGATGATGAGAAACCGTTGAAGAGGAAGTGCCACTGGAGCCAACGTTCCGAAAAGTAAGATTGTCTTCTTCAAGGCAGCACCAAAATGATTGTAGTGATCCAAGAGAATTGGTTGGAGAAGGCGAAAAAAAAGCGCCTAGAAGAAGAGGTAGAAGAGGACGGGAGGAATGTAAATGAAATGGCTGAAATCAAACTGCTTTCGTTGGAACTTTATATTTGGCGCAGCCTTTGACAGGATACGGAAGATGTGGGTGACCTTCTACCTCACACAGCGGGACAGGCCAGCCACTGATTGCAGGCTACGAGCTAGACGGCGAGAACTTCGTTGCGGCGCCAGAAGAGATGACGACACCTGGTCGAATCGAAGCCATCGCCACCAGTGCCAAAGAGCCAATCAGCGACGTCATCGACAGAGGTACTGTGAAGGTTAATGTACCTTTTTCGGAGTTCGAAGCCAGGGAAAAGCAAGACACCATTAAGGGGCAACCGCCGAGCCATTCTGATGCAATTACAGATACGTCAAGCTGGTCGAACGTGCTCTCTCAATTCACTTGGTTGTAAAAGCAGCAACTACAGCACCAACAAGCACTTTTGACGGTTCTGGCATCAGACAGGACTCGTCATATGACAGTAAACCCGGACATCTTTGACGGCAGTTTCAGGGTCGATTGATGGTTCAACACATTCGAGTGTGCATGTGAACAGAATCGTTGGCACACGGACTGCGACAAAATAGGAAATATGCGAGCATGCCTTTCTGGAAATGCCAAACAATGGTTTGATTTGCGTTTTGCCCAACATAAAGAAGATTCATGGCAATCATGGAAGGATAGCTGCATCAGTGCCTTCAGAAAGAACGCAGTAGAATTGTGGGACAAAGCCTTAAAGTATGAGCAGAACAGTGAGAACCTAGTCGACTATTTCTTCGTAAAACAACAATTGCTGTATGACGCTGATGCGAACCTTCCAGAATCATGCATCGTGCCACTTATAATACAGGGGATGAAGAAAGGAAGTCGAGTGCAAATGGAACTTAAGGCACCTCTAACGTCTGAGGAGTTGCTTCAGGGTTTGAAATATATTAGTTCTGACTCCACAGATGCAATCGGATTGGAAGATCCACCACCAGAACCAAACGAAGCAGGATCTTCTAGAAAATGTGTCTTGCCGTATGCGAATAATTGCGTGACAGATCAGCCATCACATCACTTCGATGAGACTGACGCATCACTTGGAGACTCGTCGCATAATTGTTAGCAGGGGCATGTACTGGGGCGAGAGACCGTTTGTATTGTAAGCCCGCACATCCTCTTCACTGCGATGAACGTCAATGGTTTCAACGTATCAGCGCTGATCGACACAGGTGCATCAGTGAGCCTGATTAACGAGAATATGGTGCCTAAAGATGGCATTTGTCCAGGAAAATCAATCAGAGTGTGTAGCTATGACGGAACTTGCAGGGAGTTCACGAAATGGACCGACGCAGAAGTTCGCTTCAGAAGCCGGGTAGTACGGGTGAAAAGCCTCGTAATGTCGGGTGTCAATTTGGATTTTCTTCTGTCCCGACCCGACATGAAACTTCTGAAAATAAACATACTGTGGAACGACGTCATAACAACTGGACAATGTCGAATGTTGCTCCAATATTAAAGGAACGCATCCTAAAATTGCAAAGTAAGCCGAGGAAGTCACGTCGAAGTACGCGGAACTCATTTCAGTGGGCACCTATCCCACAGCTACCACAGCAATCGAAGTTCCCTTCTAACTACGTGACAAAAACGTCGTAAGAAAGAAGGCCATATGCCTCGAGCCACGAGAAGAAGACTTGGTTAAGACAGGAGGCTTCAAGGCATGCTAGACGCGGGCATCATTCGACCATTCACGTCTTCGTTTGCGTCACCAATTACGATCCTGCCTTAAAGAAGATGGGTCGTTCCGGTTATGCACAGGTTTACAGGCTCATCAACCGGCAGACAGACCTGTTTCCTTTCCCAATGCCAAGAATCGATGAGATAATTGATGAGACCGGCGGGTGTGAATGGTTTTCCCGAATAGACTTGTGTAAAGGATATTGGCAGGTACCTCTGAGGGAAGACACAAAGAAGTTGACGGCATTCGTTACACCATTTGATGTGTACGAATACAACCGGCTCCCGTTTGGGTGAAAGAATTCTGGTGCATTTTTCCAGAAAATGATGAACTCTGTACTGAAAGATTTTATTGGGAAGTTTTGTAATGTGTACGTTGACGACATCTTAGTTTATTCAAGGACCAGAGACGACCATGCAATTGACCTGTCGGCAGTGCTGCAAGCGCTCAGTGATGCACAACTAAAAATTAATGCAAAGAAGAGTGAGTTCTTTTGTCGGACCGTAGTATTTCTCGGCAGGCGCTTTGACGGCAAGACGAAGAGTACCAAGGAAGAAAGTGTGCAGCGAATCAGGTCCCTTGCGAAGCCTCATGACGTCCATTCACTTCGTGTGTGTTTTTAGGTCTTGCAGGACACTTCAGAGCCATTTACAAAAGACTACGCTAAGAAGACGAAGTGTCTCACCACCTTAACCCAGAAAGGCGTCCCGTTCCTGTGGTCTGACGAATGTGAACGAGCCTATTTGGAACTGGTTAACATCATTTCTTCTGACCCTGCGCTAACGCTTCCGGATTTCACCTTACCCTTCGAGCTCTACACCGATGCTTCACAATACGCAACTGTTCTTTACTGTTCTTTACCAAAGAGATGACAAGAAGCCGGCGTCCCGACAACTGCAAGTAATCGGTTATTTTTCGTACACACTTACGAAAGCCCAAGTTAATTACTGCACCACAGAAAAAGAAGCACTAGCAGTTGTGATGGCCCTTGAGATATTTCAGGACATACTTGGAAGGCCGATGTTTTAAATTGTTCACCGACAACCAGGCCTTGACTTATCTGTTTCATCTCGCACAGCCAAAGGGGAGAATTGCACGATGGACAAGCGAGATCCAACAGTACACCTTTCGAGGTAGCTCATCGCCCTGGAAAAAATCACCAGGGTGCTGATGCCTTGTCCAGGCTATATATACCACGAGAAAGTGAAGCTGAACACGTCAACTTTATAAGGCTGTGGGAAGGTAACAGGAAAATTGACATTTAAGAACGGAAAGGTACCCGTGCCTGTGACAGAAGTGCAAGCTATTCTGAGGCTGTACCATAACAGTCCAGAATCCGGAGGACATGATGGATTTTGGAGGACGTACAGAAAGCTCACTGCAAGATTCACTTTGGACGAACATGAAAGCGGATGTCGCTAATTACATTAAAACATGCCACGAATGCCAGATTTTCAAAGCAAAGTTTAGGCCACGAGGGAATAAAATGGTAATGCCGGTGTACTCGGAGGTACCTTTTGAAGTACTTCACCTCGACTTTGCGGAAGTCAAGAAGAAAGGTGAGGGCGTGCGAAAAACGCAAGCGTTTTTGGTTGCCGTGGATGAGTGCACACGCTATGTTGCTGCTAAGGCCGGCCGTGAAGATTCGAATTCAGTGATGTCACTACTCGATCGGAATGTGTTCAAGGATGCCAAAGTTATAGTTGCCGACAATGGACCAGCTTTTCGAAGTCTTAAGCTTCGACGATGGGCAGAAGAAAGAGGCATTAAATTACGTTTCCCAGCACCATACCACCCTGAAGCTAATTCCCTTGCAGAGAGGGTGATTAGGGACCTGAAGATGTTTCTGTCTTTCTACCCAGACTTCAAAGGCGGGTGGAAATGCACTCTGGAGGCGGCTGTAGCGCATCACAATCGCTCCTATACTGCAGGACTTGGATGTAGCCCCAACTTCGCGGCTTTCGGAAAATCAAGCTGGTTGCCTGCTGATCAAGAGCTTGGTTTGGTCGACAAGATCGTTCTCAAGGAAAGACCTATGGCGGAAGAACAGAAACAACGATATTGCCAAACAATGAAAAGGAACTTCGATAAGCGTAATCGATCAGAGATACCCGATGTGCAGCCTGGAAGCATGATTCTTGTGCGCAAAGGTCTCGACTCAAAATCTCCGTTCATGGGTCCCTACTTCGTCACCAAGATCGCGAAACAACAAGGCATACTGAAGACAGTATACTACCAGGGACCTCGCGGCAAGATCGAAGAGGCGTCTCTCTCCAATATACTTCCCTACCATCTCAGGAGAGATGGAAACAGGGGCCTGGGAGGTATGTAGTGATCCAAGAGAATTGGTTGGAGAAGGCGGAAGAGAAGAGCCTAGAATAAGAGGTAGAAGAGGACGGGAAGAATGTAAATAAAATGGCTGAAAGTAAACTGCTTTCGTTGGTTTGATTTATCATCCTTTCAGGCCTACAGCTTCCCCTGAACTCTACCTGTTTGCGTTTCAATCGACGGAAGATGCCGGAGCATGGTAATTGTCTAGTTGCCGTCTTGACGAACACGAGACCACATGTCGGCACGTTGGCTCCAGCGACAGCTCCAGCAGAATAATTTCTCAGCACTTCATGCCCTCATCTTGCTCTGAATTACTGCACAGCGTCCTTTTTATACCATAGAGGCATCTTATAAAATGCTTTGAGAATAGGCCACCTTTCGCCTTGTACAGATTTTTCAAGGAAATTCATAAGAGAGCCACATAGAAAGCTACACAAATTTCGCCACCCATACGGAAATGCATATGAAGTTTCTAGTGGTTTTGTGCTAAAACGTCGTAGTTTATATTCTCCCATTTTGTAGCTTTCCGCCAGTTGGCGCGTTTACGCAGAACCGATTTGCAATATTCGGTTTCTATGCGCTTCGAGTTTATTTGTTCACCCTCAGGTTGTGAATTCCTAGCTTCTTGGTTAGCTCAGTTGGTGGCTCGACAGCTCCGGAAAGGCATTGGTCCCGGGTTCGATCCCCGGAACATGACAAATCGTTTGACAACTAAGAAGCATTCTTTGTAATTTCATTGTGGCTTCGTGCTACCAGCGGGTATTTGTCAACATCCCATCTTGAACCCTTCGCCACCTTGCGGTTTCCTCAGGGCCGCTTTGCAAGGATGTCCATATTAATACAGTACGTGGTCCACATGCGATCAACATCATCGAAGCCGTTTTAATAAAATAAAGACATAAGAAATATACGTTTCTTCGGAGCTTAGATAACCTGTAAGAAACAAGTGTTCGCCCATACAGAAGGGTTCATTCCTCCACATAAAAAGTGCCTCTAGCACCTCCCTCGTTTTTGCACTCCAAGAATTTGCGCCTCGCAAAAATATGGATCACACCAAGACAATACAAGATGCACAATCACGTGCGCATGTTTCTTTTCTCATTTCTTTACGTTATCGCGCGATTCCTTATTCGGTTATTTAAACATGTATCAGTCGAGTGGTGCACACTTTGCCGCATGTCAGGTTTATTGGTTGTACAGCACCGGTAGAACTTTGAATGTTGGCTCCCTCAGACTTCTCGCAACCGCACATTCTGTCATAGCGAATATGTACAGTCGCGCTCAATATGACTTGCGACACGGGAGGGCGTGGCCTACGAGTTTAAAGATTGCGCATGGCTTTCACTAGCCTTTATTTCCATTACTAAACGCATTTCTCTCAATTGAGTATTACCCCAAATAAGAAAATAATATTTAGTTGTTGAAACAAACACAAGTTGAAGCCAAGCGCCACCTTTGAACCCGTGAGGCCACGCGCTGCGCTGTTGCGAGTCATATTTAGCGCGCCTGTACGTATAATTTCCCGATTTTATGAGCAGACAGCGTAAGCCTGCACATACACCACGCAATGTCGACAAGGACATGCGCAACTTCCAACCTCGCTGCGCATCTCCACTAGCTCTAGCTGCTCGGTTGAGTCGGAGGACGCCTAGCTGTGCTCTGAAGAATTCGAACTCCACTGTCTAAGCTGATCGCTCTGCATCAGCAAAGATCTGCGTCGGCTAGTGCTGGAATGTCGATGCATCACTGCCAGCTAGTGTTGTTGTTGTTTCCTCTCCCATGGCTCACACACACTGGGGGGATTGGTCGAGAATCGATAATATACTATTTTAAGCATATTGAATATTGATTAAGGCTAAACAGAAAAAAAAACATTTGTAAAAGGAAAGAGTGCAATGAATGTTTATTCGAACATTCAGAACTTGAATCCTTATTCCGAGTAGAAGTTCGAATAGCCAAATAATAATAAAAAACGTGGCCAACGTGGGAGCGGCCCACTACGTGCTAGTTTACGCCCCGACGGACCTGAATAAAGTTTTTAACACGAAAGTGTTTTATGCCGGGGTCCACCAAGACTTCAGTAACGTATTTCCGTCACGGAAGTGACGTCCAAAAAATACGCACGATCAGAAAGCAACGGAAAAATGGTCCCGTCAATGGGAGTCGAACCCACGACCTCTTTGTCCGCGAGAAGAGATGCCGGGCACGCTATCCACTGCGCCGCGGTCACATGCTCTGAAAGCTTTAAAAGCGCGCCTTTATATCTACCACTGTCCTGTCACAGTTCTCTTGCCACGGCTCTTGCTAAAATGAAGCAATGCATCATGACCGTGAAATCCCCGATTAGTTCCTTCAAAGCGTCGTTTCTACGTGTCCGTCCCATTAGGCGCGTTTCGAATAGGAAAAGTGCAATTTTGTCGACGCCTTAACACACCTCGAGGTGTCCACCTTAGCCCAAGCGCCAGCTTCGTTCATAGTATCCATCCATACCAAAAAGAGCCCGGCGACGCTCGCTTACTTCCCCTGGCTGTAACTCCGCGTTCCACTCTTACGCTCACCCCATGAAAAATCGCGGCCGGATAACAGGGAAGACACGACGCGTGTTGCGTTTCCCTCTAGTCGGGCAGCGGTGTTTAATACTCTAACATACCATGAGTGGGCGACATTAGCAGAAGTTCGCCGTCTATTCAGTGACGCTCTCATGGCTGTCACACCGCTTTCTGTGATTCTGCTCTCACCGGAAACTACTACAGTGACCACAAGAGTTTGTTTAATAATTGATCATGGACATTAGTCGTCAGAATGGAGATGTATCACTAAGAGTCAACCTGGGTGCATTAACGTTAAACGGTGCTATAGCTGTCAAACACCAATAGACATTGCGCGAGCTCTCTCATATCAATGTACAGTAAACATTCAACTACTTCTGTAAAGACACGTTTCACTTTCGTGTTATACCGATTCCTATGATGGAGGGATCAACCATGTTTTTTCCATTCCATTCCATTCCACAGGTCCCTTCGATTCTTCTTCCTAAGCTCTTCGAAGCGGCACGTCCTTCATGGTGCTATGACTATGAAGAACGCACAATACACACATTGCATTTTTTGTAGAGCGAGAACAGCTGGTAATTATGTAGTGCTCATAATTGTGCTTGCCTTTCCCTCCTGTCTTTTCTTACGCCCTTAATGTTACGTAACTGAGGAGTGTTGCTGACATTGACGATTCCAGACCCTTTTGCCATGACCGGCCTTCCTTATTCTCCAGACTGTGAATAAATAGAAACGTTCCTTTCAGCCAAATAAGCGATGACCATCACGAAATAAATCCATCTTACTAAAGCAATTATCGAGGCGAACATGACTTTAGTAATACTCACAGAGTGCCTTATGCATGAACCTGAGACGACTCGAAGTTGAAAGCCGTCTGCGATGTCACTATTTTCTCATCATGATCATCCGGAACTTGAAAGCTTACGTGAGCAGCGGCACACACTGTTGGTAGTAAAGTCGATAACCATTGTGATGACGACAATCATCATCATTACCATGAAATATAGCTCAGGCTTTCTTAAGTGATATGGTACTTGCAGATCCCACGCACTGTTGGGAATCGATGTAATGCGAAGCAGTCACGAAGGAGCAAATCATGCTTTACATAATTTGCATGTCATGTTTTACACGTTAGGACCTGTCATTTATGTTCGTTATACAGTCATGTCACTCAATACCAGATTTGGTGTATATCAAGCTTAACGAAACGGCCGCGAGCGCGCCATGAGCGTGGCATGCAAGTCATGTCGCACATGACAAGTCATGATTTCCATATTACCACTTGTCAATTTATGTTCGTCACACAGTCACGTCACTCAATACCAAATTTGGTGTATATCAAGCCAGCGAAACGGCCGCGAGCGCGCCATGAGCGTGGCGTGCAAGTCATGTCGCACATGACAAGTCATGATTTCCGTATTACCACTCGTCATTTATGTTCGTCATACAGTCACGTCACTCAATCCCAAATTTGGTGTATATCAAGCTAACGAAACGGCCGCGAGCGCGCCATGAGCGTGGCATGTAAATCATACTTTTCATGACAAGTTAGTCATGATTTTCATGATATGACCAGCCATTTATGTTCGTCATACAGTCATGTTATGCCATACCAAATTTGGTATAAATCCCATTAAATACGGCCAGGAGAGCACAAAGTCGTAGGCGGCTAGATAGATAGATAGCTAGATACGCTCAAAGTCGCCGATGTTCGCTAAGAAATGCGTCGCATTTAAAAGAAGACCGAATTACGGTCCCGTCGTTTGCGCTGTTTTCAAATATCATGCATGTTCACCACGGGTCCAGTCTGCAACTGTTCGCGCTCAATCCTGTGTATACCTGTGCGTACGTTGCGTGTGTGCTTCTTTGTGTTTGAGAAGCGCGCTTTAAGTGTCGAGCCGTGGACGTTGTTAGTTAGCGCTCGTCCCTGTATGTGTTCTTTTTTTCGAGCGTCCTTTGTGCTTGAGCAGCATGCTGTACGTTTCGATCTACTTTCCGTTCTTCGCATGATATTCCAAATTGTCGCGATCGCACTCATTGCTTCGCCCTTGCGGCGAAACTGACTTTTTCACGTCAATATGGTGCGCTTTCGCGCACGAATGCAAATTGTTCTTGTTAATAGGACGCTCTATTTTCCTGCACGTCTTTGTTCATATGCTGGTCGTAACAAAGTACCTTCAGAAAGGACCCTCAGTTGCTTAACAAGCAAGGTGGCACGCTGCTATAATCAAGTACGCAAGTTTGATATCAGCGCACGGCGGTCGCATTTCGATAAACGCGAAATGCAAGAGTACGCGTGTGCTTACATTGAAGGGCACGTCAAAGGAAACGAAGTGGTTAAAATTAATCTGGGGTTCCCTCTGGAGTGGGCCCATTATATTGCCACGCGCGTTTTGTATTATACTTGTGCTGTATTCGGTTTACGCCCACAAAGACTGTAAGCAATGCTCAGCGCAAACCGCGCCTCATTTTTTCTAGAAGCTTCGCGTTTATTGTAGATCGTTGTGTTAAGATTGCGCGCAAGACGCGAACACGCGAGCTTATTCCAGAGCTTTCGCGACAACCAGTGATAAGACTGGAATATTCGATGACACGCGTATAAATGCCGACGCGCTTCACCGCTTGTGAGTTGATCGACGGCCGACGCTCTGTTCGCCGCTATCAGTGCATACCGTGTGTATTGCTGTATTCTTACTTTCCGTTTCCCGGCCACAAGTTCGGCCCAAATAAACAGCTTCATCTTGGACACGTCGCCTGCTGCCTTCGTCGACGTCACGACCACGTGACATCTGGTGGAGGTGCTGCTCCTTTCATGTACCGAACGCCCCCGTCAAGCCGTGAACCCAGCCCAAGTCGCCAAGAAGAAACCGACACCATCCAGGAGAGTCGAGCTAGCCGGAGACTACAAGGACTGGCACCACAATACGGACTCCTACCGGACAAGCGAAAAGGCACGGCGACGAAGACGACAGGCACGATGACGGCCGCTGCGTCCCCTGCAACGATCGTGATCCAGCCACCGAGAGAGCCACCGACCTTCCATGGATCGCCAAGCGAGGACCCCGAGACCTGGCTGGAGACGTACGAACGAGTTGCGGCTTTCAACAACTGGGACTCCGAGGAAAAACTGCGCCGCGCGTACTTCTACCTAGAGGACGCCGCGAGGACGTGGTTCGAGAACCGAGAGTCCACGTTACAAACTTGGGATCTCTTTCGGACGACGTTCCTAAGCACGTTTACCAGCGTGGTCCGCAAGGAACGGGCCGCAGCTATGTTGGAGACCCGTGTGCAGCTGCCCAATGAGAGCATCTCTATCTACACGGAGGAGATGAGTCGCCTGTTTCGACACGCCGACCCAAGTATGCCCGAAGAGAAGAAAGTCAGGTTCCTAATGCGGGGTGTGAAACAAGAACTCTTCGCTGGCTTGATAAGAAACCCGCCGAAGACGGTCGCCGAATTCGCCTCCGAAGCCTCGACAATTGAAAAGACGCTCGAGATGCGGACACGGCAATACAACCGCAGCTTCTCCGCTACAAGCTATGCCGACATCCAGTCGCTGGGAACCGCCGACTTGCGTGAGACGATCCGAGCGATCGTGCAAGAGGAGCTGCGGAAAATTCTACCTTCAGTGCAGCCTCAGGTCGATTCCATCGCTGACGTCGTACGCCAGGAGATCCAGCAATCACTGGGCGTTCCGCAGCTTCCAGAGCCGCAGCTGCAAGCCATGAGCTACGCTGCTGCAGCCCGACGCAGTGCACCCCCCTCCACGCCCCCCGTCAGGACGGCGCACAGCAGCACTACCGTCGCGAGACGCCGCCGCCGCCGCCACCACCGCCGCCATCTCACCCGCCTGTCAGCCAGCGCTACACGCGCAGGAAGACCGACATCTGGCGCGCCCCCCGACCACCGCCCACTATGCTACCACTGCGGAGAAGCCGGCCACACTTACCGCCGATGCCAGTACCGCCAGATGGGACTGCGTGGTTTCGCCATCGACGCGCCGCGTCCACAGCGGGGTGAAAGACCCCGTGACATCGCTGACTACCTTGCAGGAGCGCAGTGGACACCCCGACGACCTTCCCGATCGCCTTCCCCAGGCCGCTACATCTCACCGCGTCGCAGTCAGTATGCCGGCCCTGCTCGGGGCCGATCTTCGAGCCCTTACCCGGAAAACTAAGGGCAGCAACCGATGGAGGTGCGGTTGCTGAACGACGAAATGCCGAACATCCTCCGCCGACGACGACGACGGCTCAGAGAAGTCTTAAGAACACGCAGCAAGCCGAACGGAGCCTGGATGACGAAACTTCACGACCGGAAGAACAGACGACGCAACGCCGAAGCAGTGGAACAAACCATCGTAGCCGCGACCCGACGCCTCGACCCAACCGCAACGCCAGGCGACGAACTAGCGACCTCGACGTTCTCATCGACGGCCACAGCGTCACAGCTCTCGTCGACACCGGGGCCGACTATTCCGTCGTCAGTGGGCCGTTCGCCGCGAAGTTGAGGAAAGTTAAGACTGCCTGGGAAGGAGCCGAAATTCGGACCGCTGGAGGCCATTTAATAACACCCGCTGGGGTCTGTACAGCAAGAGTCACTATCAATAATCGGACTTACCCTGCGAGCTTTGTAATCCTACAGCACTGCTCCAGGGACGTAATACTTGGGATGGACTTCCTAAGTAAACACGGCGCCGTCATCGACCTAAGGTCTGAGTCGATAACACTAACCTCAGAAAAAGCACTGTTTACCGAGACGACGCCAGGGAGCCATGCAGTGAACGTGATAGAAGAGCACGTCACCGTTCCGCCTCTCTCCAGCGTCATCATTTCCGTCGGCACCGAACAACCCGCAGACTTCGAAGGCGTCATCGAGGGTGATCAGCACCTGCTTGTAAACCGTCAGATTTGCGTCGCACGAGGCATCGCCGAGTTGCGTGAAGGGAAAGCAACAGTGATGCTTACGAACTTCAGCAACGAATACAAGCACGTGAGCAAAGGCACGACGGTCGCCTACATCGAAGACATCCTGGAAACCAGCGACGCCCTCGCCCTCGCCGAGTTTACCGAACATGCTACGACGAACCAAGCTCATCAACTAACTTTCGACGTCAATCCGAGCCTTCCGACGCATAAACAAGATCAGCTCAAAACCCTGCTCTTGCAATATAAGGATTGCTTTTCGTCGTCGTCCAGAGTTCGACAGACACCAGTCGCACAACACCGCATCATAACAGAGGAAAGTTCCAGGCCACTACGTCAGAGCCCGTACAGAGTTTCAACGAGGGAACGCGAGGCAATAAAGAAACAAGTCGACGAAATGCTACGCGACGACATCATCCAGCCTTCAAAGAGTCCGTGGGCGTCACCCGTGGTGTTAGTGAAGAAAAAGGACGGAACCCTACGCTTCTGCGTCGATTATCGCCGCCTGAACAAAATAACGAAGAAGGACGTGTACCCTCTCCCACGGATAGACGACACCCTCGATCGGCTCCACAACGCGAGGTACTTTTCGTCGATGGACCTCAAGACCGGCTATTGGCAAATTGAAGTCGACGAGAGAGACCGAGAAAAGACCGCGTTTATAACACCAGACGGCCTCTTCGAGTTCAAGGTCATGCCCTTTGGTCTTTGCTCGGCGCCTGCGACATTCCAACGGGTTATGGACACAGTACTGGCAGGATTGAAGTGGCAGACTTGCCTGGTGTACCTGGACGACGTCATTGTGTTTGCTTCAAACTTCGATGAACACCTCCGGCGACTTGACGCAGTACTTCAAGCAATCAAGACCTCCGGCCTCACCTTGAAGCCTGAAAAGTGCCGCTTCGCATACGAGGAGCTCTTGTTCTTGGGTCACGTGATCAGCAAGTCCGGAGTACGCCCCGATCCTCAAAAGACAGCCGCCATCGCTACATTCCCGCCACCCGCCGACAAGAAGGCCGTCCGTCGATTTCTCGGCCTGTGCGCCTATTACAGGCGGTTTGTCAAAAATTTTGCCCGCATCGCCGAGCCACTCACTAACCTTACCAGAACCGACGTCGAGTTCAAGTGGGAATCACCGCAAGAGGAAGCATTTCAAGAACTAAAACGACGCCTGCAAATGCCTCCGTTACTTGCGCATTTCGACGAACGCGGCGAAACAGAGGTGCACACCGACGCAAGCAGCGTGGGACTCGGCGCCGTCCTTGTGCAGAAGACGGACGGACTGGAAAGGGTTATCAGTTATGCTAGCCGGTCGCTATCCAAGGCAGAGGCCAACTATTCAACAACAGAAAAAGAGTGCCTCGCCATCATCTGGGCTACGTCGAAGTTTCGCCCCTACCTCTACGGCAGGCCCTTCAAAGTTGTGAGCGACCACCACGCCTTGTGTTGGCTAGCTAACTTGAAAGACCCTTCAGGTCGCCTCGCAAGATGGAGTCTCAGACTTCAAGAATTCGACGTTACCGTCGTTTACAAGTCCGGACGAAAGCATTCTGACGCCGACTGCTTGTCTCGCGCCCCCCGTCGACCCGCCGCCACAGGACGACCTTAATGATGACTGCTTCTTGGGAACCATCAGCGCCGATGACTTCGCTGAACGACAACGAGCCGATCCGGAACTCAAGGGCCTTATAGAATACCTCGAGGGCAAGGCCACCATGGCTCCAAAGGTATTCAGACGAGGACTGGAGTCGTTTTTCTTGCGCAACGGCATTCTCCTAAAGAAAAACTTCTCGCCACTCCGGGCCGACTCCCTCCTCGTAGTACCTTCAGCGTTACGTCCCGAAGTTCTGGACGCTCTGCATGACGACCCGACAGCTGGACACCTTGGATTTTCCCGTACGCTCGCGAGGATACAAGAAAAGTACTACTGGCCTCGCCTCACTGCCGACGTCACCCACTACGTGAAGACCTGCCGAGATTGTCAACGACGGAAGAGACCACACACTAGGCCAGCCGGACTTCTGCAACCCATCGAGCCACCTCGCCGACCGTTCCAGCAAATCGGCATGGACTTACTGGGACCGTTCCCGACGTCGAACTCCGGAAACAAATGGATCGTCGTAGCAACGGACTACCTCACCCGCTACGCCGAGACAAGGGCGCTGCCCAAGGGCAGTGCAGCCGAGGTAGCAAAGTTCTTCGTCGAGAACATCGTACTGCGTCATGGCGCCCCAGAGGTCCTCATTACCGACAGAGGTACGGCCTTTACAGCGGACCTAACGCAGGCGATCCTGAGGTACAGCCAAACAAGTCACCGCCGGACCACCGCCTACCACCCGCAGACCAATGGTCTCACCGAACGTCTAAATAAGACCATCGCCGATATGCTGGCCATGTACGTCGACGTCGAGCACAAGACGTGGGATGCCATCCTTCCGTATGTAACCTTTGCATACAACACGGCGGTACAAGAAACGACGCAGATGACGCCGTATGGATTGGTCTACGGAAGGACCCCGGCAACGACGCTCGACGCCATGTTGCCCAATGTCTGCGACGAGGAAAACGTCGACGTCACCGTGTACCTTCAGCGCGCCGAAGAAGCCAGACAACTCGCCCGTCTGCGCATCCAGAGCCAGCAAAAGACCGACAGCCGTCGCTACAACCTCCGAAGACGCCACATGGAATATCAACCCGGTGACCGTGTATGGGTCTGGACGCCAGTTCGCCGACGGGGACTTAGCGAGAAGCTCCTTCGACGATACTTCGGTCCGTACAGGGTACTTCGACGTCTCGGCGCACTCGACTACGAGGTTGTCCCTGACGGCATTACGAACTCTCAGCGG
This sequence comes from Rhipicephalus appendiculatus, assembly GCA_030522465.1. Taxonomy (NCBI): domain Eukaryota; kingdom Metazoa; phylum Arthropoda; class Arachnida; order Ixodida; family Ixodidae; genus Rhipicephalus; species Rhipicephalus appendiculatus. The sequence goes on along the minus strand of JALIZH010018163.1, from coordinate 75,896 downwards.
CGCCGTGCGCGACCTGAAGTCGTCCATGTCGTGCGCCTCAAGCCGTATTACGCGCGTTAGTGAACCTGAAGACTGTAATTTTTGCTTTATTATTGTACTTTCGTGCTTGTGCTTATTGTTTATTGTACTTTCTTGCTTTATTATTGTTATTTATTATTGCATGAATCCCCCCCCCCCCCCCCCCCCGTGTTCTGTTTTAAGCATCGGGACGATGCTTTTTCAGAGGGGGGGCATTGCCACGCGCGTTTTGTATTATACTTGTGCTGTATTCGGTTTACGCCCACAAAGACTGTAAGCAATGCTCAGCGCAAACCGCGCCTCATTTTTTCTAGAAGCTTCGCGTTTATTGTAGATCGTTGTGTTAAGATTGCGCGCAAGACGCGAACACGCGAGCTTATTCCAGAGCTTTCGCGACAACCAGTGATAAGACTGGAATATTCGATGACACGCGTATAAATGCCGACGCGCTTCACCGCTTGTGAGTTGATCGACGGCCGACGCTCTGTTCGCCGCTATCAGTGCATACCGTGTGTATTGCTGTATTCTTACTTTCCGTTTCCCGGCCACAAGTTCGGCCCAAATAAACAGCTTCATCTTGGACACGTCGCCTGCTGCCTTCGTCGACGTCACGACCACGTGACAATATTATAGTTGCTTTGACGACGCATCACGTCATTGAAAGGGCACACAACTTAGTTTTATTACTCACTAATCATTGTAAAAAACCGCGCAAAGGAGTCGTTTATGGCAATCAAATAGTTAGCGTTAGTAAAGCGTGCGCCCAGCAACCTGGTGGCACCGTGCATATGGGGTTCGTTATCCCAACGTCCAACATGTCAATTGCGTGAAAAAATGTGCGGCACAGTGACCATTTCACGTAGTTTACCCAGCCCTTCAAAAGAGTGGGTGGCGGTTCTTCAACCGGCCAAGCGCTGAAAATTTATCAGGAAAAATTTGCTGTCAAGCTTGGATGAAACTGTGACGTTTCATTCGCCGCATGATTTACAGTAGCAGTCGTGACCACACAACTGAGCTTAATACAATGGAGCTGTTTATTTCTTCCGTAACTCAATAAAAAAGAGAGCAATAAAATTGCCGGAGAAAGAAAAAAATTCACTCACATTTCACTCCGTGACTTCGAACGACGCGCCAAGCGAGCGGTTGTCGTCTCAGCCAGTGCTGGGCAGTGTCGCGATAGTACCTTAGAAATACTTTTGAGTATCTGAATTTTTGTATTGAGATACATTTGCAAAATGTATTTGTATCTCTGTAGTGAAATACTTTTTATATGTATCGATTATATCGAGATACCGTACAGGACACAGGTATCTCGTTACTTTTTTGTCGGAAATGGTCCGACCTGTCTAAGGGGGAAAGCGAGACTTTTAACGCGACAGCGTTAAAGAGCTCGTTTCGCGGAAATTCCGGCGTCGGCGTCGGTGTCGGCGGCGGCGTCGTTTGGTTGCGAACGAAAAATCATCATCTTGTCCGTGACCGAAAAACATCGAGAAAGATGCAAATAAAATAAATAATAAAAATTTCCCCGGGTCCGCGTGAGGCTCGAACCCAGGCCGTCAAAGTGGCAAGCAGGCGCTTCTACCACCAACCACGCTTCTGCTCGGAATTACCTTGAAAATAACTTCCTCTGCTTGGACATGCAGTAAAGATAACGCTCATGCTTTACAAACACACGCGTCCTGTATACAGGCGTCACAATACAACGTGTAATATCGCAGTAATATTGCGTGGTACAAGCGTACATTGCCATCGGGTGCCAGAACAAGTGAATATCATAATGACATCGTGGTTCAAAGCCGGCCACCCCTTACATAAGGCACACTCGTTACTGCGCGTATTCCCTTAAGACCACGTAGTGGGTGCACAGCAAGTTCGAAAACATTTCCCGCTCATAACTGCTCGTGGTTTAAAGCATGCTACCCATTACATAGTATCCACTAAGTGATTGAAGTACGCACTAGGGACAGGATATCGCTATCGCGTTCTACTCTTAAAGGCGAAGCTTAAGTGTCCGCCAATTTTTTTTTTGTGCTACTCCAAGCACAGGTACGCTACTGGTTGCCGATAGAGTTACTGTATATGCTCCCTAGAGGTAGCATACACAGTAACTCTAGTTGCCGACACAGTGGGAGGCGACGAGCGGTTTTCCATAAGCACAGAGTGGCCCATGTGGTAAAGCACTCCATGCTGTGGCGGCAGAATCGTGGAGGCAGTATTGTCATGCTCTGCGCCAACGAAAGTCGCAGTCTCTCAAGGCAGATGCCGCATCGCTATCTTTTTCTGTGGGAAGCCATTTCGCGAGTGTTGCGTTGAGGCCGAACTGACGTTGTCTAAATTGCATCTCACTTCAGAAGCTGATGTTGCTTCAGTGCCGTTAACACAACAACCATCTCAGCAATAAGTATCTTGTGTCTAGAATAAACTTTTTTTTCAATTGCTGGTGCTAGTTAGTGATTCGAGTGATATGCTGGACTTGGAAGTTTCAATGCGGTGAAATATCGATCACAACGTTACCCTGCACCTAATGAATGTCTTGTGGAGCATCAGTATTCCCAAAATCAAACAAGTATTCTTGTATTTGTATTCCTGTGCCTGTATTCTTGTATCTGTTTTTCGGAATACTTTTTTCGTCTTTTTGCAAAAGTATTTCGGAAATATCCCTTTACGCCAAAGACAAATGTATCTCGGTATCTGTTTTTTAGGCTTCCAGTGCATGTATTTCGATATCTGTATTCCGGAATACTTTACTGTGTATCTGCCCAGCCCTAGTCTCAGCTACCACAGAAGGTCAACAGAGCATCTCCGCCTATGCGGACCTTTACCGCACAGTTTCCTACAATATTTACTAGAGGGAACTCTGGCGCTGTGTTCGCTCACCCACCATGCGAATGATGAGTAGTACACGGATTTCAGTAGTCTTCGTGCTTGCGGGCTTCGAACGCACTTGTGGCTTTGTTTGTTGTTGTGTTTTGGTTTTGTTTCGGATAAAAGAATGGACTGTTGTGAACTTCGTAAGCCGACTTTAATCGGTGAGTCTAGAAAGGCTAAGGTGGTGAAGAGAAAAACTGCTGAACATTTTTCTGAACTTCATCTTGTGACATAGCGGCTCCAGGCCACTCGGAGCCAAACGGAGCCGAAGGAACGAAACTTCGGCAAATCCGTATTCCCATGCTGGCTGAAGCGTCATGCCTTGCAGCTCCCATAGACACTAGCGCGAGAGTTAACGTATTGATAGCAAACTATGTTTTACACCACTCCTCTGAGGCGGTGGCATACGGCAACAGCGGCCGTGGTACAGCCGACCAACTACGCATCTGCGCTGTGATATCGCGTTACAGTAAGAGCGACTCATTCCCTAGGGAGTGAAAGCCTGTGTCACCTGCTGCACATTGTTTTAGTCAACGCATCGCTGGTACCCTCCCGCGCTGAAGTGATGTCTGTAGGACGAGACACCATGCTAGTTAATTATTAGGCGAATGTTTTCTCCGCCTAAGCGTGACAGTGTAGCGGAAGTGTGCCTCTACCCCAACGTCTTGTGCTTTCGTCTTCTTTGTATCCTTCTACGATTTACCTCCAAGTGGCATTTCAATTGTGTGGACACTCGAAGACGCCGATTTCACTGATGGGGCATGTGGTATGATTGCGTGTAAAAATGAACGTTGATTCCCTTTCATAGCCAGCATTCATAACACGAAAAAAGTAACGTGCCTCCGCGAAGTACTTGCAGCTGTTTTGTATTTGAACGCTGTTCGTTATTTCCCGACATAACACTTTCACGTGCACGCACCTGTGTTGACGTCTACTGCCAGATCTCTGCCGAGAATTCTGGTCCGGCACCGTAGTATCTTTCGTAGGCTAATCCAGCATATCGCGTCGCGCTCAGATACATGAATGCGACAGACGCAGTTTCGCAGTTCGAGCCAATTCACATCGTGCGCCACCGATGACGGCGCTCTGAACGGCGCTCCTGCCACGCGAGCAGGGATCATCGTCTTGTGTCGGCTCTTAGGCACTGGCTAGATAAGCTCCGTTTTCATCATAGTTTGCTCGTGGACCCAGGGTCCCTGGAATACTAGCTGCATTTTCTTCTAGTGCTATTCTATAGATGTCTGCAAGATTTATAATGGGGTTTTTAAAAAACGTTTACAAATTTTTCATTTAACCCCATCAGTCGCGGTGAGGGTCATGATCCAGTATTAGTAGTATAATACTGGTGTCACATGGGCACTGCCGGTCGCCATCAGAGCCGATGCGAATTATGGTCGATCCGGATAAGATATTGCTACATAGTCTCTTTTAATCGCGCTCAGGCCCGATCGGGATCAGCACGTTCGCTATCAGATTATCGCCATTTCGCTCCGTGATCGCAATTAGGCTCACGTCAGCGGCAAGCTCGATCCAGATTAGTCTCAACCGTGTTGCAGCTACCATTGTTGATCAAGATAAAGAAATACAATCTGGATTGGCCCTGATCGCGGTCGAAAGTACCCACGTGACACCGGTGTTACTCATCGGGCTAAGTAGCGTGGGAATATCTTGCGTAAAAGGTGAACGTCTCGCCAAGCGAGTTTGTGAGAGTCTACGCAGCTTTTGAACCGAAGCGCAATTAATTTTAGGGCTCAATACGGAAAACGTAGCGTGGTATAAACAACATCTCACTGGAATAAAAGTTCACAACTCGCTCACAATTATAGTCATGTGGTCTTGCGTATAAAAAGATTTGTTGACAAAAACAAATTGTAAGGGCATGGACAACTGGTTTTTTTTCGGATAACCAGTGCTGAAAATTAGGGCGAGTCATTTCTGCATATTGAAACTTGCTACACATACAGCATGGTACAAAGTAGAAAAAATAGGCGAAGTCGGCCATGAAAATGAAGACGAGCGCTCCGTCCCATCCTCTGCTAGGCCCCTCTGACCATTATGGCTTATTCTTCACAGCACTTTAGTAAGATTGAATACAATTTCGTACAATGGTCGGAATCACGCTCTATGAGGACTCGATCATTCAAAATTATTTACACTATTTTATCCCAAATGCATCTTATTTGTGTTTCCTGATGCAAAAGCGCTCTATTTATCGACTTTGGTAGGATTAAACTAAATCTGTTCAGCGGGCTTGGAAGCTACAGTTCACGAGTCCAGAAACATTTATGTATCAACGGAGGGATAAAAATATGTTGCGTAAGCATACGCCGGGAAATCTCGAAGAATATTTTATAACGCTGTCGAGCATCCCCCCTTTTCCTTATGCTCCCAATCTTCTTATTCTCTCGTATGAATTTTAAGTACTTAGGACGTGCTTACAAAACAAATTCCAGAGTGTTGGATCTAATGAAAGGCTTTGCGCCGTCAAGTCTCCCTAATTTATTTAGCGACCCGTCGTTCCGTCGCTCGTCACCTGTTTAACACTCGGAACAACAACGAAATTGTAGTGTCTGTAGACAACGAAACAGGCTTGGTAACCGAACATTCAGTGCTGGCGGTATACACAACTTTCACTACAACGGAGACACTGAAGTCGAGCCCAAACACTGGAAGCGATGATCGAAAACGGACGGGCAAGTCAATATGAGTGCGCCATAGCCATATAACAGTCACGTTAAGACGTCCACGCCATAAATGCAGATGTACACGTTGATGGCTAGCAGACGATACCAGGTGCAATGGATACTGAACATGCTCCTGACGGCGAATTCACTGGACTTCCCCGAGCATTTTGCTTCAACATTCAGTTCAAAATCGTCAATGAACTTGCCGACTAATGTCTTAATGAGGGAAACTTTCAGACGCCTAAAACACCGCAAGAAGAACGAAGCAGAGGAAAAGAGGCGTCTGAAAGTTTCCCTCATTATGATGAACCAACTAGCCCAGCAACAAGTACTTCTAATGTCTTAACTCTAGGAGAGCCGATTGGCAGGCAGCGTCGAGCAGCTCTAACGTGGTCAGCTCACACACAGAGCGGCGTCAAAGTCCACCTGCTGACGCCACACGCGACAGGGCGTTCCTCAAAGGTATCAGGGCAATGAGGTTCGAAAAGGCACGTGCTTTGCACTTGCACGTGCCCTGCTAGCCCGACTCAGTCATGACTACACCTGCCTAGACGCTCCCACAACGTATGGGCGTTGCACTTCGCTTCAATGCTCCTAGAAGGCGGTCCCCTCCCTTTCTAAGAGACAAGCACATATTAAGAGTTCGCGGCTCAGACTGTACATGCATTTTTGGCGTAGTGCACATGGTCAGTGCGACGGGCTTCTTTTCTTGACAGCCGTGTAGTAGCAGTTTCAATTCGCAACTCGGTTAACTCAATGCAGTATTTTGCAAAATCTGTGACCTACCAGTACTTTCACTGATGCCACATTCGTGACAGAAATGACGTGCTTTATTCCTTGGCGGACCTCGACATAAAACATGTTCGTATGAAACCTCGAAAGACGCTTACGCTTTAACCTTAAAAGCGGAGCGCGATGGCGTTATCGGGCCCCGTCTGCACCAAATTCTTATTCGCTTGCCGTGATTCGCTTCACGTTGGACACCTTAACCATGTCGTGAGGGCAGCAACGTCTGTAGGCATCGTGAACTCTCCTACGGCACCCTTTGCAAGTGCAGCTCAGAAGTACCTAATACGTCATAATTCACTGTTTCGCGAAGTAGCGAAGTACCCACTACGCGTCCGTAAGGCATAACACGCACCTAATTAGCAGCACACTTCGTTCATGCCGTTTCTGGTGGTAATTCTGAATTATGGCTGAGCCGCTTTGTAACGGCGAGAGTGCTTTATGCCACCACTCGTGGCGCGAATAGGCATGATGTGACGCCTGGTGCGATTATGCATGTGCTTCTGCCACGCAATATTGAATCTGTTGCCGTCACTGGTCGCGCAAGATTGCGCCTCTACAGAGTTTCAAGTATTGGCCTAGAGGGCGATGACTTGAAGCACCGGCGCCACCTTCGGCGTGACGTTCTTGGCAGGATCACGCGATCTCAGCAGCCGCGTCGGCTGCTTGTGGAGCGCGGCCGCGTGCTTTGTAAAGGAGTTCTAAGCTCCATCTGCGCTTCGGTCTATTCGAATGCGGAGGTTTTCTCGCATGTTGCACAACTGAACCCATTGTAATAGGAGTGGCTGCCTCCGAAAGCGACGAACATGCTGCTCTTACTGCTGGGTGCCGCGGTGCCGGACGTACGCCACGAAGTCCGATGTCAGCCTGCACCGGTGCCCGTGGGACAAGGAACTGCTTGAAGCGTGGGTTGTGGAGCTAAGAACCGGCAAGCAGCCATCGGCTACGAGTCGTGTGGGCAACAAGCGCTTCCGCGGCGACGACTTTCACTACTGTATCGGAGCAGCGATGTTGACTAGCAGAAAGCGCGCACTGAGACGATAGTTCGCACGTGCTTAGAGCGCCGGCCAATGCTGCTTATCTCCCGCAGGATGAAAAGGCGCTGCCTTTTACCTCGTGCGATACCATCTCAAAACGTTCCAGTGCGACCTTTTTGATCGTCGGCCCCGTGCCCAGCGTCTACAATATTGGCTGCAGATACTTGAGTCATTGTTTAGATACGTTGCATTTAAAAATTGACAGGGTCCCTTATACATTCCCTAAGATGACCCGAAGGCAAAAGCCACCTTCTTCTCTTTCTTGTCAGTCGATGTATTGATTTTCCCCGCCCCGCTCCAAAACCTTCTTGCACCTAACGCGGTTTTGCATTGCCTCTGTGATCATGGAGGCTGTGCAAAGCGAACTTGTCGGGTGAGCACGTCATCATATTACATAACGCTCTGTGGCGTCCTGGCGATGTCATAACGACGGCACAAACTTAGGCAATCTGTGGCGTAATGATGACGTCATATGGTGACGTCATCATTACTCGTGCTGACGCCCCCCAATGCGGGACGCTCACGGTCAATCTTCCCGTTTGATGAGGCATCGAAGGCTTTCGCCTTCACAAGCTATACACGACGTTTGCTGGTGGATGTACACCCGTCGGCAAAATAAGTCGGGACGCGCGAACGACGACCACAATCAGATAAAACTGCATCATCGCGCCGTCTGACGTCTGCCGAAACTCGCAGTGCGCGAGCGCGTCCTTTCACGCTCGCAGCGATGTCTTTGTACGCGCTTGTAGCGGAATAGCTGAACAAATTCAGCGTTTGCTTAATGCCTCTCTACCCATCACGAAGGAACAATGGGATGAATTGCTGACGAGCAACAGTTTTCACTCCCAACTCCAGGAACGGAACTTCGACTTCCGGTCCCAACGTGGGCGGCGGCACCGAATTGATATGGGGGGGCTCTGGCTTTCCTAAATATCAGTTCCTCAGGACTCAGATAAAGTTCTTGTCATGTCATGTTGCGGTAGGGGCGCTTTCTTTGTCCAATCTCTCACGCGCTCAGTTAGACGGGGGCACGGTTGGCGCGAAGCGCGCGCTGTTCACTTTACACGATTTATAAGATAACATATCTGGCCCCCAGTGACAAACCGGTGCCACATAAGCAGAATTAGATCCCTTCTGTGCATGTTTTTTTGAGGTGTGCTGAAATGCGAACGAGGGCACCATTAACGAACAGACGTCGAGCCGAAAATATGCTTCACTTTACTAGCATACGATTAGAAGAGAAGGTCCGGCGTCTACGCGTGATCTGTCGATAAATGCGAAGCGAGCGATGCACCGCTCACCGCCAACGTGCAACCGTCGAACATAGCGCGTGACTACTGAACGAAGAAAGCGACCCCTACCGCAAAACGCTACATGTAATCAGGTAGCCTGCTGCAAGCTCGTAAAAAGACATGGTTACGCGCGTGAAAGGACGCGCACGCGCACTGCGATGTCTCGTCAGACATTAGACGGTGCGGCGTTGCAGTTTTATCTGATTGTGGTCGAATCAAATTTTTCGTCGAACACGAAAAAAAATTTCGGCGGGGGAGGGGGGGGGGGCGGGGGGGCACGGGCCCGGTGTGCCACCACCTGGCTACGCCACTGCCGCGAACCCGTGCGATCATTGGCTTGATATGCTCCACTTGATTATACAGGCTGTCTACTCTAACAAGATATTACACATAGTTTGCACTCAGCGACATACTAACTACACTTCACGCAAGAAGCCGGTTCAGGGGTCTCTATCGTGGTGACCGCGTGGAGCGGGCGCTCCGTTGTCTGCAAAGAGACAGCGACTGTAAACTATTTTGTGCTTTCTGTTCGTCGAAAATTAATTATTTTAACATTAAAGAATATATTTCGCATTCGAAAGTACGCACAGAAACGTCCTGGGGCGCTTCCGCGAGGTGTTTTGTATAGCGCCGACAGCAAATCCTATGGGGAGCGCGCGGCGGTATCCTGCCTAGCACGCAATCGAGGCGCGCCCGATAGAGGGCGGCTCCGTAACTCCTCGCTGCCATATCTCATTGCGACATACACGGAATCTTACGAAGAACAAGAAGAAGAAGAAGATGTTTAATAGCAAGAAGGAGGAGAGGTCGGCCCGGAAAGCGGGTTTCTGGCCTGCTACTCCTCACGGGGAAGTGTAGAAAGCTGGGCCAGTTGGTATGGATCCATGGAAAACAGCGCTTGTACTTGTCTGTTCTCCCTGTGTGCATCGTCTCGTTTTTCGCGCTGCTATTTTCCGTGGATCCTCACGGGGGGTAAGGGGAAAAGGGAAAGAGAGAGATAGAGGGAGGCAGAATGAAAGGTGACTATGGTATGGCACACTGAGTCAGTGCACACCCTGTCCTGTGCCAACGCCTGTGCGGGGTAGGAGACGCACGAAAGTCTCTATACATTAGTTCCATTAGCAAATGCTCTAAAGACGAGCATCTAATCCTGTCTCGCTCAGAAATCGTAACAAGCACTTTAAGCTGCGTTGGGCGTGATCCACACGTTCCCAAGCACCCAAAAGCTTCTCCTCTGAAAAGAGGCGGCAGTCCAGACGATCTATGAGGCGCTTTAGTGATTGTCTTTCTGTCGCGTATTGAGGGCACACACATATGATGTGATAAATAGTCTCTGACGTGTGACACACACTGCACTTAATGAGAACTAACAGACAAAGATGCCAAGGAAAGTATAGGGGAAGCTATAAGAAGTAATTGTAATGTAAATGTGAAGAAATGAAAGTGGACGAAAAGATAACTTGCCACCGGCAGGATCCGAACCTGCGACCTTCGAATAACGCGTCCGATGCTCTACCACTGAGCTACGGTGGAGGTCATCTCCCCGTCCACTTTATGGGGTATATATGTGTACTTAAACGTGGGAGCGTTTTGCTCCTGTCCAATCTTGCAAAGGTACCGTCGTGTACATGCAACACCCAGCCGCAGTCTATGTAGTAGTGTTTTCTGGTCTCACCTTAGTCGGCACGGAAGACGAAAAGCACGACCAGAGTCAAGTCTGTAAAGGCGCTCGTGACGATAATCAGGGACATTCCATAGTCGTGTCATGGATGTTTTCGTAGCCTCAGACAGCAAGGCGTTGATGTCATATCGGGAAAAGTGAATCGATATGACTTCGCCGCTAGTGTGCGCCATTTTCGCTTCGGCGTCAGCTTGTTCATTCCCAGCTATGCCACAGTGACTGGGAATCCATTGTAATGCAACGGTATGTCCGGATTGAGACGCCTCAGTCAGCATGTTTATTATGTCGTGCACTAGAGGACTGTAGGCAGTTCCTTGCTTCATGTAATTGCTGATTAGGTGAAGTGCCGGCTTGCAGTCGCAAAATAATGTCCATTGCGCTGGACTTTGCTGTAAAATGTAGCGGGCAGCTTGTCGGACACCGGTCAGCTCAGCGGCAGTAGACGATGTCCGATGCGCTCTTTTGAATCGTTTCGTGATTCCCAGGTGAGGTACAGTGAAAGCTGCTGCTGAGGAGGTCTGCGTAACAGAGCCATCAGCAAAAATATGCACCGTATGTCTGTACATATAGGCAATATACGACAAAGCGAAATGCCTAAGTCCAACAGCTGGTATTCTTGACTTCTTTGTTATCCCAGGGATCGAAAGCCGCACGATCGGCTTAGGCATCGTCCAGGGAGGTATGTCGGATATCACTTGTGGTGCATAATTCGAAGGCAGCAGATCTTGGTGCGACATCACAGCTTCTGAGTATGCAGCATTGGGCCGTGTGCTAATAACGTCTTTCAGTGGATGGTCTCGGATGCCTAGTCAGTAATCTCAGATGTGCTCGCAGTGGCTCGTGTTGAAGATAAACGCGAGCTGGACAAGCACGTGCTTCTGCAATAGCGCCCCATCTAGAAGTACTTCTAGGTACGCCTAGGGAAATTCTGAGGGCACGAGCTTGAGCACCCTCGAGTATACGTACAGCAGATCTTTAAACACGGGAGAGAACAGGAGCACTGTAGCGGAGGTATCCAACAAAAAGTGTCTGGTATAGCTGTAGTAGAGACGATTTCGATGACCCCCCATGATTTTCCAGACATATGGCGAATGACCTGGACAAAGTTGTCTAGCTTTTTTCTTAGCGCTGAGATGTGCTTCTACCAAGATAAATCACGGTCGATGATAACTCCGAGGAACTTGTGGTGAGTTACCGAAGGTATCACCTTCCCATCAATCACTACAGTGTAGCAAGCCATGGGCTTTCTCGTGAATGCCAGGGTTGCACTTTCTGTCGGTGACAGTAGCAGTCCGCAGCTACTGAGGTATGCGGACGTTGTCGATACCGCACGTTGTAGCTTCGTTTGTACTTGCAAACGCGTTAGACTCGTGGTCCAAATGCAGATGTCATCCGCGTACACAGAGACCGAGATTTTGCTTCCTAACTTTTTAACGAGGCCAACAGGTACGATATTAAATAATGTTGGGCTCATGACTCCACCTTGAGGCACACCACGATAGACGGGATGCTTGTTTGTGTCACCGTCTGCAGTACACATGAATATTGTTCTTTCTTGAAGATAGCTGGCTATCCATTGATGCATATGGCCGCCAGTACCATAGTCTTCAAGAGCATTTAGAATAGCGTCATGCAGAACACTGTAAAATGCACTTTTGATGTCAAGAAAGACTGCAGCTGTCAATCCGTGGCGCCGTTTCTGATCTTCAACGGTCGTTACTAAATCGATCACACTGTCCATTGATGACCTTCCCTTTCGAAAACCAGTCATCGCGTCTGGATATACTCGTTTCTTCTCCCACGAACCACTCTAAGCGCAACAGAACCATTCGTTCCATGAGTTTTCCTACACAACTTGCCAGCGCCACAGGTCTCTAGGATAGCATATCACGGGGAGACTTGCCTGGTTTCAGCAATGCCACGATCTTGCTTGTTTCCGAGTGTGCCGGTACAGTTCCAGGTGCCCAAGAAAGGTTGTACACAGACAGAAGTGCTTCGGTAGCTCGAGGACCAAGGTGGCGCAGGGTAGCATAGGTGATGCCATCAGGTAGAGGTGCACTGGAACGTTGTGAAGTTGACATCGCCGCACGAAGCTCCTGCAGCGTGAAATGATGATCGAGACGGGCGTCTGCTGTTGGGGGGTGCGCATCGAAGCAGTGAAACAACCGTTGTTGCAGAGCCAGAGAGGTGCATGCAGAATTCTTCCGCGATCAGTTTCTCGCTACATGTCCTGATGATGACCAATGCGCGGAAGGGACGTAGTTGCTGAGGAAAAGATGGTCGTGCTCGTACAACGTGCCATACCTTAGACAACGGTTTTCGTGGGTCCAGGGTGGTGCAAAATGACTTCCAGTTATGAACTGCACTAAGGTGCTGATTTGGGCCGGTTGGTACATGATCAACGAAGCGAAAAAAACAGCGCGAAACACGGGACAGTGAAAGAGATGGGCTGTGCACTAGCTTTGACTCGCAGGTGCGCAGACTGCGCATGGCAGGCTACCCGGACAACTTACTGTGTTCCATAGCCGAAAGGTCTTCTAGAAGACTTAAAACAGTCAACGAAACCGACTAGGTTTCAAGAAAAGAGCGCACTTTCAAAAACAGCGGTCATTCCGTATTTGCATAGGGGTGTCGCATTGTTTAAAAAAGGTAGCGCGAAAAGCAGGCACCAGAGTTGTCTTTTCAGCAAGAAACAAGTTGTCTAGCAAAAAAAAAAATTACACCATCTCCCGCTAAAGGGAACCATGTGTAGATGTGAAGCAGCGGGCGCTAACGCTTACATTGGCGGTGGCGTTGACGCTGGTGCTCATCGCAGCGTTGCGCAGGACAGCAAAACTGGGGAGGCGCAAAGCACGCAGTGATGGAGCGGTGTTTCCTACTGGAACATGCCAATCGCTGCTAATGGGCAATGAGAGACAGAAGGCTCCGACTGGACACAGAGACCCGCAGTCCGCTTTTAGTTAACGCGCACGCTGCGAATTTTCATTGTTCAACAACGCACAGGAGAAATCTCCCACCGGCACCACCTTGGAGGTCAAGATCCATTGCCATATATACGGGGTGGCCAGTGAATCGGTTGTGCAGCGCGAGCAGCCGGTTTTTTCAACCAAGAAACTCGCTAGCAGACGCTGCCTGCGTCGGCGTCGCGAGGCGAGAGAGGGGGGGGGGAACGTAGGAGAGGAGAGAGAGGGGGGGGACGTGCATGCGCAGTGGGGAGTGTGGGCGCCGCGGGGAGGGATGCCTAGAGGAGAGAGGGGGAGCGTAGGAGAGGAGAGAGAGGGGAGACGCGCATGCGCAGTGGGAGTATGGACGCCGCGGGCAGGGATGCCTAGAGGAGAGAGGGGGGGGAACGTGGGAGGGGAGAGAGGAGGGGAGGCGCATGCGCAGTGAGGGTGTGGTTGCCGCGGGGAGGGATGCCTAGAGGAGAGAGAGGGGGAGAGGAGGTTTTTTTATTTTTATTTTTTTTTGAAAGGTTTGCGCATGCGCAGTAAGGGTGGTCACGCCGGCACACCACCACCACCACCGGATTAAGCTTCGCCATAAGATGCTTCACATCTAAAAATCAGCGCTTGGTCCGTCTCTTTCAGTGTCCCGTGTTTCGCGCTGTTTTTAGGGGCGAAACTCCTAAGGGTGTGGGTCTGTCCCTCCTCTGTAGTTGTCGTAGTAGTAGCAGGTAGGTAGATAGCCACGTATAGTGGAATATACCCACTCCACGTGATAAAAATGACGATGACGCATTATAGTGGAATGTACCCACTACACGTGATAACCATGAAGTATAAGCGCATTCCAGACCACACATTCTCTTTCTGCCATGGATGAAAACGATCGAGCTTCGCCCACTCATCATCATTCACTTCGTGGATATGGCGTGATTTTTTTTCGCTTCGTTGACTTCCAGTTTTGTCGGCCAAGCTTTTCTAAGTACCGCTGAATTTTCTGTTGCACTCTGCGAGAGGTCTTCAGGTCTGAAATCAATTTTGTTAGCCTGTGTTTGCGTTCTGCTCGACGACGAACTGCCCGCAGCTCTTCATGTACCGCATCGACCGGCTTCCTGGAATTAGATGTTGTGACAACACGTGTAGTGGTCTTCATTGCTGTAGCAATTCTTTCTTCAATCTCTATCGGAGAAACTATGGAGCTACTCGACTTTTCTAGCTCATCTTGAAAAGCCTCCCAATCTGTGCAGCGCCTTTGAATGCTTGCAACGCCGGTATACCATCGTAGCTGTACGTAAGTAGGTAGGTGATCACTGCCATATGTTTCAATGTCTGCGCACCAGGCGGCAGATGATGAAAGGCAGCGAGAAGCGATAGCAAAGTCGAGGCAGCTGTTGTACGTTGTGCCACGGAAATATGTCGGTGATCCGTCGTTAAGAATATGAAGGCCATTGTTGCTTGTGAAATCTAAAAGTTGTCTTCCCCGAATACTTATGACACTGCTGCCCCAAAGATGGTGATGTGCATTAAAGTCGCTTAAGATGACGTGAGGTCCTTGGCTCGAAGAACAAAACGTGAATTATGCTTAACCACCTGGTTTTCAGACAGCAGAAAGGAATCGATCCTGTCCGCTGTTTACCCTAATCTTGAGTGCCAATTAGACCCTCAGCTCCAAGACGTATCGACACGCTGATACATCGCCTAAGGCTAGGAACTGCTTACACAAAGCACTTCTTACTTCGGATACAACGTGAACCATCGCCAACATGTTCATGCCGCCACGATGACGAAGATGTGTATCATCTATTGCTCGATTGCCCCAAACACGACACACACAGACGGCGACTCGAACAGGAACTCCACACGCTAGGCTCGGAACGAGCGTTTTCGTTGGTGAAAATACTAGGGCCATGGCCGTCAAGGATAAACCGCAATGTGATGGAAGTGCTACAACGTTTTTTTTTTATTTTTGAGGACATAATGTTTTGAGATGAGTATTGAGGGGCCTGTATTGAAAGTGTGTATCGCGACTGTGTGTTTGCTCTGCCTAAATGAGAATTTTCGAACTTGCCGATGTAGGACTGTATATATGTATATATATTTTTTCTTATTTTTTTATATAGCTACTTTCAAGTGGAAAGGGGTAGCGGTCACCAAGCAATGGTGAGAACAACTCCTTTATTTATTTTTTCTATTTCGATAAAAAAATAAAAGGTAGAACACTTTACTGCTACGCTGAATGTCTCGGTTCGATTCCGAGGTCGAGTAACTCGGTGAAATTTTTTTATGTTGCTTCTCGCGGACACACTTCAAGATGCGGATTTCACAGATGGGGATGTTTCCTTGCGTGCGAAAAATGTCGCACCTAAATAAAGGTTCTGGGGTGCTATGCAGGATGGCCCGAGGTTGTCGAAACTCAAAATCTTTCCGAGCTCTGGCGACACTCCCCTTTGAATGAACCAATAGTAGGAAATGGTCAGATGCTGCCCTCAGCGTGCGCTGCGTTCCATTGGTTGCGACGGAACGCAGCGTCACTTCAAGGGCGGTAGACAAAGTTGGGCCCTGTCTTCATACCAGCGGCATCTTCTTTCATTTTATTTGTCCGTCTTTCCAGTGAGTGCAAAAGCGCACCCATGCAAGAAAAGTGTCCGAAATTTTCACTAATGACATTTTCAGAAGTACGGGCTGTTTAATTTCGTTTTGAAATGTTTAATGCCTGCACTAAATACTCTTTAGAATAATTAGTACCGTGACCTCCCAGATTAGCTTCGGCCGAGAGCTTTTCAACAAAGTTCGGCCGGAGCAAATCTCCGACACAACGTGTAAATCATCACGGTCGGTCTCTACCTTCTAGCGCGTTGCTCGGACACTGCACGCCCTCTTCATCATCTGCTCGTTCTCAAAGCACGTGCGCCCGGCTGATTGGCTAATTACCTAGGCGATGGACCTACATAATTAGGTCAAGACATGCTAGGACCAAGGTAATCAAGCGAACGTACGCTAACACCGAACTTATTAAACAACGTCTTGCTAAGACCGTGCTTATTACGTGATGCCAAGCTAAAACCGACAAAAAATGTTACGTTATGTAAGCCTACGCTAATTACGAGCAAGCTAATTAAAGTCAAGCTCACAAAAGCTTACTATTTAAGATCATGCTTATGAGGATCCCGCTGAATAAGGTTGTGCTAGTTAGATCCATGCTTATTAGCGACTTATCACGACAGTCAGGCTGACATCGCTGCACTGTTGAAATGTTGAATGAGTGGCGGCGCTGACGTGTTCGCAAGCGGCATTCTTTTCAAAAGCGCCGCAAATGCCACACATGCATTTGTGATGTTATGGGCGCTCTTGTAGCCGCTATTCTTAACGCTGCATTGGCGTGCTCCGTACTGTCTTCCTGTGGTGACCGCCGTAGTGCGAGCTCGGAGCAAACTGTTGTTTCCGAAAAGCTTGGGCCATCCTGCATAGTAACTCTTGAACCATATATTGTTCGCAAATCGGCGCCAATTAAAATAGTTGCACGCTTGAAAAGCGTGCCGCTGAATGCATTGCTAATTATGGATCAATATCTAGATTTCCAGTTAGGTAAAAAATTATTGAAAAATTCTTACGTTCTAAAATAACTGGGCACTTTTAAAGCGTAACCTCACCTGAAAAAATCAGTAGCATATACAGCGGTACATTCACTAAATGCGCATTACTCCAAATACGTGATGAAGTTATTGCTACTATAGAAAATCAACATTATGCGATGACCATTTCTAGAGGTGCTGCATCTTTTAGAGTTTAGTAAACCAGTTTAATTCAATTAAGCTCGACGTCCATCTCTCTAAATTACCTTTTTGTGGAATCAGATGCATTGGCCACGGTTTATTGCATAACCATCACTCACGGATCTCGCACTTTGTGCAAATGCGCAATGTTAAATCAGGTCTTGCGGATCTGATTGCGTGTTAAATCAGAACTTGCGTTTTTGGTAAACCACATTCGTTTCAGCACCATTTTGAAGTATAACGGCGCGAACAAAGACCATGAAAATGATTTTAAGAGAAAGCCCAAATATCAAAGCCAGTATGCAACCAGGTTTATTATCATCAGTTTAATTTTATATAGCGATAAACTTGTGAAATGCTGGTACTGTGCACCATTTACAATGTTTGTGACCTTTTTTTCTCAAAGATCCTTCAAAGGCAAATGGAAATAAAATACTCCTAAGATTGAATCTTCATTGTGATTTTATTGTAATTATTTCTGTAGCCAAGAAGTTTGTCGTTTCTTTGGTAGGTGCGCCAACAGTTCAGAAACTACTCAATCAGCTAGAAAGCGTTTTGCGGCCATAATTTTCATTTTGTAAGAAAGAAGTTTCCTGAGAAACTATCTGCGTAGGGATTGTTCTGGGATCTAAAGCCTGCGCCTGCAGTAACTTTCATCAATATCAGCAATGGTGACAAGTACCTCGTGTTGGCTGTGATCTGGACACTCCCTAATCTGGAGAGAAATGCATGTAAACAAAAAAAAAACTGCAATTGTTGTAAAATCTGTGTGAGGTGATCAACGTGCAAGGCGTCGATTGTTAATCCAAAATGTGAAAAAAAGGATCATTAGGAGAGCGATCAATGTTCGCTGAGAAGACCTACACATTCGATGGATGTTAAAGAAAAGTTTAATGTTCTACACTATTTTGATGGGCAGGGCAGGGGGCCCTGCATCCATGGAATCAGGGCCTTTGTTGGAGTTTTTCTAGGCGGCCTTGACATTGTTGTTGACCGTCCTTTCTTAAGGCTGCGCACTCGAGCGATCTGTACTCTACGAAGTCCACGGTACCGCAGTTGTCACAGCACAGGTTTTTAATTTTGCCGTTTCTCTGAAGCAGATAATTTGTTTAGGGAAATGTTCATTCCAAGAATTCGATAGAGTTTTCACAGATGCCGTACCAGACACTGCGATGACCTTGATCTGAGTTCAAGTTCTATGGCAGTGAAGAGCAGCTTGTGTCCCTCTCCGTGACCCCATAGCGTTTTGCTATATCTAAGGCTGTACTTTTAGTGAAAAGTAGTTTTGTACGTAATCTGTATGAATGGCCTTTGTGAGCTGCATCATCCGCCTTTTCATTGCCAATTATACAACAATATCTCGGGAACCATTGCAGCTCCTCGTGTGCAGCGTTTGACGCAATGTAGTGTATGTGGGCCATGTCAGTGCCCAAAATATGATTTATAGATTAAGTGCCCTCCAAGCAAAAAGACTTTGCAATGCTGCTTTTGAGTGGATGAAAATTGTATGATGTTGTTGGAGTATACATCTTTCATGTCTTGTTTGAATGAATAGAGCTCAGCTGAAGTTGAAGACATTATACTGAGAGCGCTTAATGATAATGTCTGGCTTGTTCTAGGAATGAAAACGGCCAAAAGCAGAGCTAAAGTAAGTAGAGATCTCTTTTGTTGCGTCAAAATAGACAAGTGTGCACCTGTTTGTGTAGTGACATTGGACTGTATCTTATTCGTTCGTGTAAGGTCTTTGTAATGTTTGTTTTTGCACTCTATTTATATAATCATGCAAGACTTTAGTGGTCTCAACGCCATTTCCTGCTGCTTCCTCAAGCTAAATAAGATTTTTCCGAACGCCCCTTAGTATCACTACACTATACGAAAATAAATATCATTGTCATTGTATGCTACGCTTCACTTCAGACAATCCGACATGGCAATTTTGTTTCAATTATAGCATCTCGTATAATAAAAAGCAATACCCAATAAAGGTGTCTTTGCTTTTCTAACAAGAACCGCGAAGGTTGACAAGTCGGTGATATAAATTCCTCTCATAATACTTCATGGGAAATATTTTGCGCAGCCCTCTGTCTAGTTCTTCCGAAGAGCTCAGTTCCGTAGTATGTCGGCATAGGAGAGCAAAGTCAACAAGCTCTCTGTTAAATTAAAGGCCCGGTAATACTTCGTGCCGTCAAACGCGCGTGTAATGAGTGTTGGCATGCAACGACGAACGAAAATAAATGTTAGAGCCTTGAACAACAAAACAAAAAGAAAAAATAGCGACGCTGTGACAGCAATGTCGTCATCGGTGCTGTGAGGCAAAGCCTACAAGCAGCAATAACCTGGCCATTAGTAATAGGGCGGATATCTCTTGATATTTCCCTTTTACATTTTTTTCTTGTTTTTTTTTTTCGTGGTCATCGCCCGGTCATTTGTAGCAGCAACTGTATGGTCGTAGCGCAGCGTTATTCTTCGAAGACCACGCAGCCGAAAACCGCCCTTTGCGTTGCCAGTGCTTTCAGTATGCGGAGCAGCGAGTTTTGTCACGCAGTTTCTCGCGTGGGTTCCCGCTTAACGTTCATCCCTGCTTCGGCGACGTGTGCGCGCATATCGTGCGATCCTGGGAAGCGAGGCAACCCACGCGGCGGCTAAATTGGCTGTCGCCGCTGGGACTGCAAAGGCTTCACCTCGCCGAGCTCTTTTCTTTGTTACGCCAGCACCTAGCGAGCACGAAAAGGCTGTCATTTCCGTCTGCGTGTCGCAAGAACCTCAGCCGCGCCCATGGCGTGAGAGCCGCGAAGCTTAAGCGAAGACCTTTACGACTGGAGAAGCCTGTTCAGTCGCACGAAACGCTCTCTGTCGCACGCATTCACGTCGTCAGTTACACGTGGCAAGGCTGTTATTTTTGAGGCTAATGTAAGCTGAACGCCCCTAATACCATTAGGCCCTCCTACTTCAGAGAGCAATCAAAAGAATTACCCCTTACTCGTGTTTAAGAAAATGCAATGCGGAAGGACTCTCTGATGTACGTGCTTCGACGAAGGTGTAAAACTCACTTTTTGCCTGTGCACTCCAGATGCCTTTTGCGTTATGTCGCAGTGTAACGTTGGTGGCAATCATTTATATTTTATATTCTGTCGAGATGTTTTCAAGGTTGATTGTGTCTCACACTTTCACTTTCTCGCTGTTACGACTGGTGTTTTTAATACCGCAGAAAAAATAAGTGCTTCTTCCTTCTCAGTTCCCATACACAATAACTAATTGGGTCATAACTTGTCGGCACCTGCGTGGCCGTCCCTCCGTCACTTGGGCGTCCTACTGCAGAAAGCCGAATGAGCCATTGCTACGTGTCTTTCGCGGGAACCCCAATCGGAAAGTACATAGTGCAAAAAAAAAAAAAAAAAAGAAAAACATGATTTTGCAGCTTCGAAGCAGTTTTTGTCAAAAAAAAAAAATCTAAATGCAAAGAGACTGCAACCTCAATTTTGGATACTTACATTGTACGAGAAATGGACGAAAATGTAGGCGGATGAATGAAAAACAATTTAAGAATAATTAGCACGACTATAAGCGTTCGTCATATTCGAAACGCGCGGCGAGACGATACGCGAAGAAAAGAAGCTTAGACAAGCAAGCGCTTGTTTGTCTAAGCTTCTTTTCTTCGTGTATCGTCTCCCCGCGCAGTTCGAATATGATTAACTTTTACCAACTTGCCCAACATTCCACGCTGCTTACACATATACGCGTTCGCCTAGTTGTCAAAAAGTTTAACAATGACCTATATGAACTGACTTCTGTCAGAGAAGGTATGCTCATAGCAAGTGGTTGCGCATGATTGTCTCGACGTTATGCGTTCTGCACTCCACGAGTTTGTTTGAAAGTACAGTGAGCTCTGAGTAGCTAGTTCAATATCAGACAGTTTGCATGTAAGTTATGCGCGGTTTGAGGTGAAATGTATTGGTTTCCAGCTCTAATGAATCATGCAAAGCAACAGCGATACCATATTTGCTGTCACCAACTTGCAGCTGCATATCGCAAAGCGGTCAATGCACCTCCATGACTTCTCTTGAATTAGCAAGACTGATGTCAAGCACAATAGGGAAATGCTTTTTCTATGCATTGATAACATCACGTTGTTATGGCTCGAAAGTCGGTTACCCCTTTCCAAAACGTGGTAAATGTTTATCAGCGTAAAAGAAGAAAAATGAACAGTGCAGTTGAAATTCAGCTCCCCTATTTCTGTTTTATACCTGCCGACTCATACGACATAGAGCGCTTCGTGCGACTGAACAGGCTTCTTTATACTTGTGCTTTTGAATAAGCTAAATACTCCGACAGCCCGAACTGTCCTGGAACTGCTGGAAGTTCTTATTACAGTGTTTACAGCGCTTCAGTAACCACCACGGCTCGCCGTCGGCCCTCTCGAAGGCCGCAGTTTTGGAATGGAATGTCAGAGCGCTGAAGTCGTGTAGGCAGGAGAAGCTCCGGCCTCAGTGACTGACTGTACTCCTTTGTGCGTGCAGTGCTCTCCATCACTCTATTTTTCTCTTTCTAATACCTATTCCCTTATGCCTAGTGCAGGGTAGCACACCACACGCTCGTCTGGTTAACCTCCCTACCTTTTCTCTTCTTGCTTTCTCTTTCTCTCTCTGCCGACTCATTTGTAGTTTCTACGCTGTCAAACATTCCTCGGACGCCATTTCACGAAGCGCCACCAGAGAGCTGGCCATTGAAGTCTGCAATGCAATGGCGACTCATACGTTTGTAGGTTGCTCATCAACTGGTGGACTAGCAATAGATGCTCTATTCAATGCCTGTCCTTGCGCTTATGCCAAAACATATGCAAACACACTGCGAGGAGGAGCCATAGGCGCACTTTTGCATGTCGATACACCTTTGCCTACACCCCCCAGTACTCTAAAGACCAGAAAGGGCGCATCAAACGAAAAGCGTTCTCTGATAAATGCACTTTCGCATGCTCACACATTCGAAAATAAAACAGAACCGAAATAGAAAATAAATGAAGACTTTGTCGAAGCGCACCGAGACACACACACAAGTAGAAGCAGACAGGACAGACAGGAGTAAGCGCTGTCCTGTCTGCTTCTACTTGTGTGTGTCTCGGTGCGCTTCGACAAAGTCTTCAAATATGAACGTAAACCAACTGGCCCAACTTGCCATCTTGCTAGAAAATAAATTCCTCTTTAGGATTTCAAATGCATAATGTGACATTATATTTACCCAAGTATGAATTCTAGTATCGATTCAAGTATCGGAAGAAATCGGAAGCTCACTAATAAAATAACGAAGGTTAACAGCAGTATTTAAAGCATACCAACATTACAGGTTTCGCTGAAGGTACGCGTGATCAGCTTCAGTTAAATTCGTGAAGTAACTTATTCAGCAATAAAACCAGTGCTGTATCAGAGAAATGGCACCGCAACTCCTATTGCCTGTGACGTAATGCCAGGTGCGCGCTGCTACAGAGCAGAGCGGGATACATAGAACACTTCCTGACGTGCATGCGCACCAGCTGAGTGGAGAAAATTGAAGTACACTTTGTAAATTCCAAAGTGTGTTTGACGCACGCCTGTGCCCATTGAAACGGGGTTGCTCAGAATGGAACGTGATGAGCGCGTCTCCCTTCTTGCATGATTGGACACGCTGGGCTACGCAAGCAAAGCGCGAGCGCTCTAGAGTCCGACGTGAGGCGTGAAAGACGCGACCGGCACCGTGCCAGGGTACGGACG
Source organism: Rhipicephalus appendiculatus (assembly GCA_030522465.1). Lineage (NCBI taxonomy): Eukaryota > Metazoa > Arthropoda > Arachnida > Ixodida > Ixodidae > Rhipicephalus > Rhipicephalus appendiculatus. The sequence goes on along the minus strand of JALIZH010018163.1, from coordinate 53,071 downwards.
GAGGGACGGACGGACGGACGGACAGACGGACGGGCCGACGTGAGCATGAGACATTAAAGGCTTTCGCCTTAAAAACACAATGCACCACTCCATGGCAATTTCGCTCTGACTCACGTTATTCGCGCAAGCAATAGGGGATATTCATTATGCTTGGTGCGCTGGCAACACTGGGCGCGTTCGTCATTTTTTTTTTTTTGTTGAGCGCCGTCGCGGAATCGTCTGCTAGCGTCGCCATAAGGAGAGGCCACGGAGAGGCTGAGCCGCAGTCGTTGGCGGAGCTTTCGAACCGAGAAAATGCGGCTCTTTCTTTCGTCATCCAGCGCCGAACGGTCAGTGAACCTCACTGTGCTGCCACAAATAGACGAGAACGCAAAAATGAAGCTCTGCGCGCTTCAAAACTCATCCCCGACGGCAGTGCGCGAGGCGCATCGCTTCGCAAAGCCGAACTGCTGTTCTCTAGTGGCGGCTCCTTTTGATCTGAGATAGGCGTTGAAGAAAAGTGTTCATTGCTGAGGAGATGTGGCACTACAACTTCTGAGATAACACTGCACAGCAAAACATCTCCACTGTATTTCCCACTGCGATTTAAAAAAATCACAGCATATCCACGGGGTGAATGATGATGAGTTGGCGAAGCTCCGGAGGTTCATGACTCTTCCGTGAAAATTCGCCCATTACATCATCATGAAAGACGTGAGAACCAGTGTGCGCGCTTGGCAGCAGCTTCCTGCACTCGCGCAGCCTCGGGATCTGCCCGCCTGTACGCGCGTTTCCTCGCCGCTTCTCGGGCTCTCACAGTTTCTGGATGCGCTTCTCGGCGTCGCCGTGCACCTTCTGCTTCGTGGGCTCGAACGTCGGCCTCCGTTTCCGGCGCCTCCGTGCCTCCTTCGTCGCTCATTGCGCGCTGACTGCCGAGAGAAAGAGGAAGCGCGCCAAGGGCGCCTCGCCACCCAGCGGTCTCCTATCACACTAGAGCACGCAGCGGAGCCGTCTCCTACGCATAGGAACGGAGCGAGCGCCGCAGTGCCATCTAGTGATCAATTCACGTACTGTCACAGCGCAGCGCCATCTAGTGAACATTGTGAGAAGCAGCAGCGCCCATACATCTGAATGGAGCGAGCGCCGCAGCTTTTCATCATATATTCATCATATACAAGTACCGCCATCTAGCGGACATTCCAAGAACTAAACGAGAGGTGGCTACCTACAACTACATACATCGAGGACGCACGACCCACGGCTTAAGGAGCTTCGCCCCTAAAACATGCGTCAGGTATCGAAACCACGTTGTTTCTGCGCGACCTGTGCAACGCTGTGCTGCATTCCTCGACCTATTTCTTTGGCCACATGTATATTCACACCTGATTGTCTCGGCTGCTGTACAGATCTCTGTAGAACTCCTCCGCTACCTCAACTAGCCTATCCATATTGGTAGTGACTTTGCCTTCCTTGTCCCTTAATGCATACATCTGATTTTTGCCTACGCACAAATCAGATGTATGCATTAAGGGACAAGGAAGGAAATTAATACGCATAAAATTATAGTAATGTGCAACCGTCTCGGAAGAGAACAGCGCTTTGCGATAGGTGGCGAGACACTGGAAGTTCTAAAGGAATACGTCTACTTAGGACAGGTAGTTAACGCGGAGCCGAACCATGAGAGTTAAATAACTAGAAGAATAAGCATGGGGTTGAGCACATTCGGCAAGCATTCTCAAATCATGAATGGTAGTCTACCACTATCCCTCAAGAGGATAGTATACAACAGCTGCATCTTACCGGTACTTACCTACGGAGCAGAAACCTGGAGGCTTACAAAGAGGGTTCAACTTAAATTGAGGACGACGGAGCGAGCGATGGAAAGGAAAATGATAGGTGTTACCTTAAGAGACAGGAAGAGAGCAGAGTGGGTCAGGGAACAAAGGGGGGGTTAAGGATATTGTAACGAACAATTCAGGTAGTCTGGATGGATGGATGGATGCAAAACTTTAGAAAACTATTTATTTTGTGTTAACTTGTCAAAAGCAAGAAACGTTCTATCTCTTGCTCGAGCGGCTCGTAGGAATCCTCTTCCTCTCTTTTCTGGCCACAATCATACGCGATCCGATCCCGTGCGGCGAAGGCGCGTGCCGTCGTGGCCGAATCTTCTTATTGCAAGGCGCCGTTGTCTGCTAGGAGGGCGCGCGTATTTTAAGGACTGTTTCATGGCATGCGTCTATATCATAGTTGAAATGAAGAATAAGAAATGGGCATGGGCCGGGCACGTAGCACGTAGGCAGGATAAGCGGTGCTCATTTAGGGTAACTGACTGGATTCTAAGAGAAGGCAAAAGCGTGAGGGGGGAGACAGAAAACTAGGTGGGTAGATGAGATTAAGAAGTTTGCAGGTGTAACGTGGCAGCAGAAATCACAGGACCGGGTTGATTGGCGGAACATGGGTGCAAAAGGGTTGAAATCTGGGCCAGTTGGTTCATGATACTTGAAGAAAGCCAGCAAAAACACGGGACACAAGAAAGAGGCAAACGCAAACACTGCTGGAACTAACAACTGTGAACATGGGAGAGGCCTTTGCCCTGCAGTGGGCGTAGTCAGGCTGCTGCTGCTGATGATGATGATGATGATGATATCCACACCTTTCGCAATAGCGTGTGTCGTAGTTTTTCAAAATAAGGCACGGACATGAGGATGAGCGGTGTGCCGCAAACCAAACAAGCACACTGATCACGCATTTCGACTGTATACAGAGAGAGCGGCCCGAGTAATGTTCTTTTCAGGCAGACTGGTAGTTTCTAATGCCTTGTGGTCGTAACCTATCACGTGGATTTAGTATAGTCGTTCTGGTTTTCTTGAACGCTGTACGTGTGCGTTCATTGACATATTGTTTAAAGAATATTGTGTTCTTTGCTTTCGTATGCCACGGAGGCGTGCATTATCGCGCGCCGAGAGCCATATTGTGTGAACAGTATACACTCTTTAAAAAAAATGGAGCGACCCTCGCTCCATTAAGGGAGAAACGGCGATGTCCCCAATGTTCGTCCTTAAATGGAGGAACGGTTCCTCCATTTTGCATGGAGGAACGGTTCCTCCCTCGTCAAAATCAAGATGGCTGACACCAAGTTAGCGAAGCGATTAGGCCTAGCGAGTTCATCGATTCTCGACTGATGAAGAGTATACGGCACTCGTAATCACAAAAAACGGTCCCGCTGAGCTTAATATCGAGTGATATGACAATAAAATCAAGCAGACAAACCTGGGGTGGTGATAACTTCGCGAAACGGAACGACGGAACTCGTAGGTTTCGCTCGGCCAACGAGACGGCGTTCACTCTGGAAGGTACGGATACTGCAAAGATGTTCTCGCCCGGAGACAACAGGCTAGGCTTGCTGTCTTTATTTATCGAAGAATCACACCGTGTAGCGACGTTGTCCACGCGTTTACGGGGCAATAGGGCCCGAGATTTACCTCCAAAATGTACACTCGATCGCAGCAAAACAATTCCGTCGCAGCAGTTTATAGTTTCGATAGATAGATGTTCAACAATATATAAGTAGGTGGAGTGGTGAGAGCACCACAGCCATGAATTAGGCGGTAGCTGGCGCCATCTAGAGGGATTCAACGATACTAGAAAAAAAAAACATTTGCGATGCACGTCGATACTACAGAATGGAATTTTCGCGGATAATTGGCGAGTCAAGCCCATTCATGGATCACGCAAGTACACTGGAAGGCTGGTACAACATATTTACATACACTTTCATTAGTACGCACACGTTTGCTAGGTCTGCGAGACACATAGTACACACAACCCTCACTGAATTCAATACACATTTCATTCATTATTATACATGCAGCCCACATCACGAATGAATCACCACAGCCGCGTACGCACAGACGTGTTTACACATAACCCAATACGAAGTGCTGACGCTTATATAGTCACTATACGGCTGACCCTAGTGATACAAGTGGCAAGTAATTTTTGGTCAACGCTATTACGTTTAATGGCTGCACCGCAAGGCACGCAGACGCAATAGTATTGTAGCTATCCCTAACCTAAAATCAGATTTTAACCAAAAGCTGCATAATAATGAACCTGATAATTATAGAGTTGATTAAGTTTCCATGAAAGCGACTACCACGAACTATGGATACCAATCGCACGACATTTTGAAGGCTGCGCCATCTCTCGACAGCGGCTACAGATAAAATTTCCCCCTCTGATTTCTTTGTTTCTTATTATTACTCTCGGAGGGCGCAGCATGCGGGCTAGATGTAGCCAGATTCTGTCGCCGTCGTCGCGTGAGTGGTTTGACGTTAACATCTGTTAACATTCAATTTAAGCTTTGACCACAAGTATGACGATGAGCCATGGATTAATTCGACTGCTAGGCCTTCAATGACAGTGCTTCTGATGCGTTAACGGCCGTCTCAATTGTGTATACGTACGCCACAACGCGGGTCGTGCGAAGAAACAAGACAAGATGGCCTCGCACCAGACGGTGTTCTTTCGTGAGCGATGTCAGGGCTCTTGGCGTCGCAGCAGCTCGCTTACATCAGTAGAAGTAGGAGTACACCGCGCTGATAATGGAAATAAACGCTACTCATACTACGTGTTCAATAATATTTTAGTATGCTGCACCTACTTACTACTCTGCTACAGATACGTCACGGTATTCGCCTGGCATGGCCAAGTTGCAGTCATTGTGCGACAACTGTGTTGTTAGCGCTGTGTTGGGGGTTACTATTCACTTTGGATTTGAATACTCTTTCGCAAAGGTGAGTGCGAGTGTTAGTAATTACCTGCTGTGCACAGCTGTCACTAGAAGTGCATTTTGTGTTGAGTTTCGCACGCCAAAGCAGAATCCCGTGGGCGAGAGACATACTGCACGCGTGCATAATTCCATGCTTAACTCTCAGTGCAGACGTGCGTAATTCAAAACGCATGTGATTGAGAATTTTGGCTTAATTGATAGAAGTCACTTGTTTATTTTTCAGAAATGTGCAATTAGGATGCAGTTTAACGTTACTGATGATTGTAACCCAGTCTGGGAAATAAACGCTCGGTGAGACTTTGCTGCCCATTTCCTTTTGTGCTTTTACCTGCCGTGGTAGCTTAGCCGTTGGGTGTCGCGTGACTATGATCGAGGGCGCGGGTTCGACTCCCGGCCACGGCGGCCGCATTTCAATGGCGGCAAAACGCAAAGAACACCCGTGTGCTTATGTCTTAGTTTCACGTTAAAGTTAACTTCAGTAGGTTGAAATTCATCCGCAGTCCGCCACCACGGCGTGCCTCATAATCATCTGGTTGTCGCGGCACGTAAATCTGCAGCAATTATATATCATCGTGCTTTCACGCATGCTCTGTGCAGTGGTATCACGTTTTCTAGAAATGTTGAAAAAATTAACTTTGATGCTTCTTTAATAATAATAATATATGGGGTTTAACGTCCCAAAACCACGATATGATTATGAGAGACGCCGTAGTGGAGGGCTCCGGAAATTTTGACCATCTGGTGTTCTTTAACGTGCACTGCCATCGCACAGTACACGGGCCTCTACCATTTCGCCTCCATCGAAATGCGACCGCCGCGGCCGGGATCGAACCCGCGACCTTCGGGTTAGCAGCCGAGCACCCTAACCGCTATACCACCGCGGCGGACCTTTGATGCTTCTTTATATTGCTTGCTGAATTGATGAGTGCTATAAGTGCCGTGCAAAACTAAGAACGCGTATGCTTCCCAAGTATGTCGAAGCCGAAAAAATGGATTAATTGTGTACAGTCTAAGGTGTTCAATAAAGGAAGACTGTTTGTTAAGTGTTCTCATGACAAACAGGTAGTGCGCAAACGTATACAAACAACACGACACACACGAAAGTATACGGCGCATCGCGCGCACGCTGAGCGCTAAAGAAAAATGTCGGCACAGACGTTACTGTACCAATAAAACAAAAGAATGAACGTCTCTCCTGCATTGCTTGCATCAATCCTAGGTACAAGTAATCGCACGCGACTGGACGAGGTCGGGTAGTGCTAGATGGATAATCTGACACTGCCGACTGACCGCGAAAGGATGCGAAATACAATACCCGCAGCGCAGAGGGCGCGCCCGGCGCCGCTCTCCGCAGCACGGAATCGCGACGTAGCTCGGCGTGCGCATGCGCGCGAGCGCAAGACCACGTGGTTGAGGAGAAACTAGAACACTGTAGGAGAAACGTTACTCCTCTGGCGCTTGTCGCAAGAGGGCGCGACGGGTAAAGCGCCCGCAAGGGAGAAAGTCGCTGCGCCAAAGGAGAAACGGAGCCCGTTGCTCCATTCTCGCTCCCTTTTTTTTTAGAGTGTACAAGTAACCGCGATCAGCGGAAAGATGAGTACGATGATCTACCTAGAGTTACTGTATATGCTACCTTTAGGTAGCAGAGTTGCGCTTATGTTTTCCAAACGCTGCTACGCCACTAGCAACAGTGCACTGCGGAGAGGCTGATGGGCAGGCCAATTATTTAACTCCCCGCCGCCACTGCAGCGAACCGGTTTAACACAGGGGCTCCCTCGGCGCCGTCATTATGCCCTTAATAAGCGTTACCCCGAAATAATACATTGTCGATACTGTGAAGGCAGCCTTTAGAGGTTTTAAATGCGAATGCATTTCTCAGTCGGGCTATGTCAGGCGCATCCGGCGGCGTCCGCGGAGGAGGAGGAGGATAGGTTGAGGAGGTGTCCGCGCGCCGGCAGGTGTTATCTCTCCGCTCTCACTCCCTCTCCCATAGCAACAGCTGCGGGCGCGCGCGCTTATCCTCGCCCCTAGCAACCGGAGCATGTGGTGCGAGAGAGTGTAGGAGAGGGTAGGTGCAGTGCTTCGCCGCTCCTTCTCTCGCCGTTCGCTCTCTCTCCTCCCTGCGCCCCACTTTCCCGTCCGCTCGCGCCTCACTCTCGACCGTTCGCTGGCTGGGCGCCTCTCAAGGCGATGGCAGAAGTCGGTGTCGGCGCAAGAAATGCATTCGCATTTCCTCACGATTCCCTCCCTTCGGGGAGGTGGGGGCATTTTTTTTAGCTTGTCCAGCCCACCGCTGTACGTAAAATGAATTTGTGCGCGCCCGCAAAACATGGCCGCGCCGCCCAAGGCGGTTACCATCCACCTCGAATCTATCAAGACACCGTCGTGTGCTCTGTAGCTCGGTAGCTACGAACTGATGCCTTTATTTGCTTTAGGTTTATGTCCTTAAGCTTCGACAGCAAAATATTTGTGTCGATTCGGCACCGTTTTCGAAAAAACATACTCAAATAATCGATGCTGTAGGCTTAGCGAGTGGCGATTGGCGCTTCCGGAATCTCGGAGGACATATTACGTTGTAGCACTCCGAAGCACGGTTTAGTAAAACGCAGAGTGGTACAGTTACTGGTGACCCGGACTACGAGCACGACCTTCCATGGAGCAACGCGAGAATCCAGACGACCTCAACCCTGGTACTCCTACCACGGTAACCGGCCAGGTACCCACTTCGAGTGTCGTAGGAGCTACTACCACCATAATGCTACCGCAGCTGTGGCTTGCCGATCCCTCGTTATGGTTCGTACAAGCCGAGAACAAGTTCCGCATTCATCGCGTAACGTCAGAAGTTCGCAAGTACGAGCTACTCCTCGAAGCGTTGCCGCCACAGGCAATGGCCGAGATACGCGACATCCTCCAGCGACCGCTTGGTGAAACTCCATATACCACCGTCAAACAGACTCTTCTTCGCCGCCTCGTTCAGCCTGCGCATCGGCGTATTCAACAACTCCTGAACAACGAAGAGCTTGGAGACAGACGTCCCACCCAATTCCTACGTCACCTGCAGCACCTGGTTGGGGACCAGCCGGGCTTCTTCGACACAGCTATACTACGTGAGCTGTTTCTGCAACATCTTCCACCTAACGTGCGAATGACTCTTGTCCCAGCTCAGCATAAGTCCCTGCCGGAGCTCGCAGAACTGGCTGACGACATGATGGATGTTTCTCCGGCAGTCATCAACGCTGCCTGTCCTGCTCCGGTTTCTGAAGTAGATTCCCTTCGAGAAGCAGTAAAAGATCTCGCAGCTCAAGTAGCCGACTTGCGTCTGGAACTGCAAAACACTCGCAACTTCAATGACCAGCCTTGTCCACATCGACAGCCTCTCACGTGGCCTTCTCCGCCACGACCACTCCACCAGCCTGAGCGCAGTTTTCCAACACAGAAGCCAATGCTACTATCACCGACGTTTTCGTGCCGCGGCTCGTCGGTGTCTGTCACCGTGTTTGTGGCGCATGGGAAACGCTCAGGCCGATCGTCAATAACAGCGGCGGGCGATCACGGCCAATCATCAAGCAGCTTCTCTATATAACCGACCGAACCACAGGACTGCGCTTGCTGGTGGACACTGGGGCAAAGGTCAGCATAATTCCTACTTCCAAGGCTGACCGGCGTCTCCGCGCAAAGTCAATTCCTCTACAAGCGATCAACTCTTCTGTCATCGCAACCTACGCACATAAGTCTCTGACCCTTGATCTCGGCCTCAAGAGAAGGTTACAATGGCTATTTTGGATCGCTGACGTCCGCTATGCCATTTTAGGAGCCGATTTCTTGAGACATTGTCATCTGCTCGTGGATATCAGCCGCTGTCGCCTGGTGGATGGCATTACCGGTTTGTCGGTCAACGGTTTTCTGTCACAAGCCACGGCCCTAAACCTCACTTTCGTGAAGCTACCTACCTCGCCGTATACAGCTCTCCTCGACGAGTTTCCGGAGATTACTACACAGTCTCCGAGGATAAGCCCCCTAAGCACTCTGTGGCCCATTGCATCGTTACCACAGGACCACCTGTTCACTGCCGCCCTCGCCGACTCGGTCCTGACAAACTTCGAGTTGCTCGCAATGAGTTCGAGCACATGTTGCAATTGAAGATTATTCACCCGTCATCAAGCTCGTGGTCGTCGGCACTGCACATGGTTCCCAAGAAGAACAACGACTGGCGGCCCTGTGGTGATTATCATGCACTCAATGCGGTCACCGTTCCAGACCGATACCCGCTACCTAATATTCAGGACGGCACTGCCTTTTTAACCGGCACAACAGTATATTCGAAGATTGATCTCGTGAAAGCTTATCACCAGATCCCCGTTGAGCCTTCCGACATCCCCAAAACTGCTATAACTACCCCATTTGGCCTTTTTGAATATTTAAGAATGCCTTTCGGCTTGCGCAACGCAGCTCAGATATTTCAGCGCTTTATAGACGAAGTCACCAGAGGTTTGCCGTTTTGTTTCGCCTATATAGATGATCTTCTCGTCGCCAGCAAGGACGCCGAAACACACAAGGCACATCTACGCCAACTTTTCAATTGACTTCGGGACTACGATCTGGTCATAAATGTTGAAAAAATGCCAGTTTGGGGTCTCCGAGATCGCATTCCTCGGACATCGCATAACAAAAGATGGCATCACTCCTCTACCAGACAAAGTTCAGGCTATCATTGACTACCCCCCACCAAAGTCCGCACGTAGCCTGCGACGTTTTCTCGGACTCGTAAATTTTTTATCGCCGCTTCATTCCGATGTGCTCTACACTGCTGAAGCCTCTTGAAGCACTACTGTCTACTTCGAAAGCTGAGTCGGCTGCTCTCCCCTGGGACACGGTCACTGATGAAGCCTTCGCCGCCTTTAAGACCAAACTCGCCAAAGCCACTCTCCTACACCACCCTTCACCAACTGCTCCCACTAGCCTCATGGTGGACGCTTCCTCAGAAGCAGTTGGAGCCGCTCTTCATCAATGCATCAATGGTGCATGGGCTCCTATCTCCTTCTTTTCCCGAAAGTTGCGCGACACTGAGCGCCGATACAGTACTTTCGGACGGGAGCTCTTCGCGGCCTACCTTGCGGTGAAGCACTTCAGGTATTTTCTCGAGGGGCGAGAATTTGCCATTCTCACCGACCACAAGCCACTTGTTTCGGCTTTACGCTCCTGCAGTGCCACCCATACTTCTAGAGAGCTTCGCCACCTCGCTTTCATTGCCGAGTTCACCACAGACATACGCTACGTTAAAGGCAGCCTTAACAGTGCAGCGGACGCTCTTAGTCGCATCACCATCAACGCCACAAGACCCGTCGACCTTTCCTTATCTTCACTCGCCGAGGCACAGGCATTGGATGATGAGCTTCCACGAGTCCGATCATCTACATCCCTCCGACTAGAGCTAGTTAACTTTCCCCACCATGACGTCACGCTCTGGTGCGATGTTTCACACAACTGTACTCGCATCTATGTTCCTTCAGATCGGCGTCGTGCTGTTTTAGGGGCGAAGCTCCTTAAGCCGTGGGTCGTGCGTCCCCGTTGTATGTAGCCACCTCACGTTTAGTACTTCCCTACTGAAAAAATCCGCATGCCGTCATACGGAAAACATACGGGTTCCGCATATTTTCCGTATAAAATAAATGGATTTTGTATGGACGTATACGGATGTTTACGGAAATTGTAAGGAACATACGGAAGTATCATATGGTACATAAGGAATTCCGTATGGGCGTACGGATGTAGCTTTAAGGAACATGCGGATGCCGTATCTGTTATACGAATAGACTCATACGGCGATGCGGAATATACGGAAAGTATGATACGGAACATGCGGAAACCGCATGGGATACGGAAAGAACAAACGGAATCCGTACGCGCTATACGGAAAGATCCACGCGGCAATAAGTAGTATACGGAAAGCATGGTGTTCTACCTGAACCCATGACCACACGCGAGTGCACGGGGGGGGGGGGGGGGGGGGAGGGGGGCTTTTTCCTCTTGTCACCTAAAAGGGAGGGGCCTCCCTCCCCCTCCTCTATACTTTCTGTGCCCGTCAAACGCTCCCTCGGCGACCGTCATCTTTCCCTCTCACCCACCATGGTATTACGTTACATTCCACCGCGGCGCGCCGCCACCTCCATTGGGCTTGTCTTTCGTGGCTGGAGGCGCTCCTGCCAGTGTATCGCACGCTGCCGCGTCTGAGCAATTGCGCTTGCGACGTTTCCTTGCTGCTGCGATTCTTTACTGATATACCCGTGCAGTGCTGCGTGATTTGCAGTGCCGCGTGAGATCTGCTGCTGTTTCTACATTCTCATGATATCTGGCATGGTCAATGGCAGCAGGTGTGAACAAGTGAATGCGTGGTGGCGTGTGCCAGGGTGTCGTGTCATCTGACAGTGTGCATTGATTATGCTTATTCTGATTGGTGTGTGCCCGGGTGTCGTGTCGCCTGACAGTGCGCATTGTTTATGCTTACTCTGCGTGTGAGAACTGCCACTGTTTCTACATTCTCGACACACGGAGCATAACCAGTGGTGGCAGACGTGAACAAGTGTGTGTGTGGTGGTGTGTTCCAGGGTGTCGTCTTGTCTGACAGAGCGTATTCTTTGTAGTTATTTTCCGCGGTGCATGCGAGGGTGTTGTCATCTGACAGTGCACATCGTTTAGGCTTATTCTGCGCGTACATGTGCAGAATAAATATTACTCAGTTTACTTTGATCTCTCGATTAAGCTGTCCTCCAACAAGTTCTGACTTAATGGAAGACCTTGTCTGCATTGTATGGACTCGCTAAACCAAAATCACTATGGTATTATGGCATCCATAATACCATATTTCCGTATAAACGGAAGCCATATATACGGAGGATACGGATCCGTATAATCCATATATATGGATTATGCGGATATGGATTATGCGGATCCGTATCATGCGGATCCGTACCATGCGGATCCGTAATACCATAATTCCGTATGTACGGATCCGTATCTTCCGTACATACGAATTTTTTCACTAGGGTTGTATATGATGAATATATTCAGGGGCGAAGCTCCCTATGGCATTACCTCGGCGGTCCTCGGTTGTCCATGCACTCTGAGTAGCCAGTAGGTACTGGATTTCGACCTCCAAGGTAGTGCCGGTGTGAGATGTCTCCTGTGCGTGATTAAACAATAAAACAATTCACAACGTACATGTAAAATTAAAGTGAGCTGCGAGTCGCCATGACTCTCATCGACCCTTTAGTATAAATGCGCCCGATCTCACGTCGTTGATGATGTACTGCGCAGAATTCGCGGAAGATTACCGGTTTACCGCATTCACTCCGTGGATATGGTGTCGTCATCTCCAGTTCTCGTCTCGTTTCCGAGAGGACGCTGTCCTATGGGAAACGTGCAGCACCTACAGGGGGCGCAGCAGTGCACTGCACCTATGCGCCGTCAGCGGCGCGAGTGGCGACTTGCGGCCACTTCAGTGTCAACTGGCGTGCTACGAATCGTCGTCTCTCCATCAGCTACGCCCGCGTTGTATGCAAGTGCGTGTGCGAGAAGATGACAGGTTTGATCAAGCGGGTAGGCTTCCAGAAAGTTATCAGTGCATGATTCTTTTGGGGCCCCAAACGAGGAGAAAGGGCATAAATTTACGGAATCAATCATGTTTTCGATGTGGCGTAGCACAGACGCGCGGCAGAGTGTTTTGAAAAGGCGATTCGTGCGGCCGGCCAGCGTAAAGCTCGAAGCATAGACCGTCACCATCGATGTTTGTAAACATTATTTCTTGCCATTTTGCCTGGTTATTGTTGAGTAAACGATGACATTTTTCTCTGCAATGTGTTAGACAACCCCTAGCTATGCGCGCAAGTAATACGTACGGTCGCCGAACTGCCCATGTTGCATTTAGTAATGCGTGGCATTTGCCAAAGTTTTCTGGGCAGTAGTTCAGCTCCGTTTGTAGGCGTTGCTAGGGCTGCATGGGTCCTTGAGTAAATTTGTCACGTGCCAGCTTTGCACGCGATATCTCAGCTGTCACGTAGCGCAATAGATCGGCGTGGCCCGGCTTCGCTTGCACGCAGTGCTGTTAAGGGCTATGGCAGTACATGGGGAATAAATTTTGAAATTCTCGTGGTCTGCGACGCCTTTTGCCTGGCATGCGTGACTTCTTCCTTAATGTTACTGTTTACGAACTGCGATACGGGGGAAAAACAGCAGCAGTGTACTATAGGGAGAATTGCTGGATCTGTCGATTGCTTTTCGCCAACGAATTGTGGACTACAGACTCGAGATCACTTTTCCAGATGCCCCTCGGTTCCTCCAGCACGTTAAAAATATCAGTTAACTTGGGTGGAGAGTAAAAACACAGCGAACTAGCTACAGCATGTACTTCATAAACGTGCCCGCGGGATCACTTGCTTTACGTGGCGTCATAGGCGTGCGCACGATGGAGGCGGCCGCCCCCCTCTAGTCACCTAAGGAGGGGCGCAAAGTCTGCACCATACATTGACTTAATAGGGAAGGGAGGCGCTGCGACGAGCCGTCTCCCCCTCTGAAGGGGAACCCTGCGCACCCCTACGCGTGGCGTCCACTAATCCAGTGTCCCCGCCGGTTCCTGAGGCACAGTCACGGCGGAAAACTGAAAAACTTTGTTCCAGGTGCGCAGTTCTTATAGTTATCGGCACATTTTACGACACAGCAATTCATATGCGACATTGCGAAGCACCGCTAACAACCTGACACGCCTGCGCTCATGGGTCGGCTGCTGCACGGAACACGCCAATTCATTTCGTTCACTCCCGCACCCAGGCGCCACCGGCTCAGTGCACGTTCCCCATAGACATGCGTACAATATGGCGGTTGGGTGAAGGTACGCTAGATGGCGTTGTCGGTGCAGCTGCTCTTCGATTGCGCGGACCGCCGTACGAGTGCGCTTGCCGGATCGTGCTGCTTGGCGGACTATGGACGACGACCGGTAGTCGAAGTTTGAATAAAATTTCACACACACTATCGCTTTGATTACTGCTGGGCGAAACCTCTGAAGATTTCACGGTGTAAGCCATGATTGCTTCAGTCACCATAACTCTCATCGACCCTTTAGTATAAATGCGCCCGATCTCACGTCGGTGATGATGTACCGGGCAGAATTCACGGAAAATTTACGGTTTACCGATGAACCTCCGCAGCTTCGCCCACTCATCATCATTCACTCCGTGGATATGCTGTGTTTTCTTTAGATGTGAAGCATCTTATGGCGAAGCTTAATCCGGTGGTGGTGTGCCGGCGTGACCACCCTTACTGCGCATGCGCAAACCTTTCAAAAAAAATAAAAAAACCTCCTCTCCCGCTCTCTCTCCTCTAGGGCATCCCTCCCCGCGGCAACCACACCCTCACTGCGCATGCGCCTCCCCTCCTCTCTCCCCTCCTACGTTCCCCCCCTCTCTCCTCTAGGCATCCCTGCCCGCGGCGTCCATACTCCCACTGCGCATGCGCGTCCCCGCTCTCTCTCCTCTCCTACGCTCCCCCCCTCTCTCCTCTAGGCATCCCTGCCCGCGGCGTCCACACTCCCACTGCGCATTCGCGTCCCCCCTCTCTCTCCTCTCCTACACTCCCCCCCCTCTCTCGCCTCGCGACGCCGACGCAGGCAGCGTCTGCTAGCGAGTTTCTTGGTTGAAAAAACCGACTGCTCGCGCTGCACAACCGTTCACTGGCCACCCCGTATATATGGCAATGGATCTTGACCTCCAAGGTGGTGCCGGTGGGAGATTTCTCCTGTGCGTTGTTGAACAATAAAAATTCGCAGCGTGCGCGTTAACTAAAAGCCGACTGCGGGTCTCTGTGTCCAGTCGGAGTCTTCTGTCTCTCATTGCCCATTAGCAGCGATTGGCATGTTCCAGTAGGAAACACCGCTCCATCACTGCGTGCTTTGCGCCTCCCCAGTTTTCTGTCCATGCGCAACGCTGCGATGAGCACCAGCGTCAACGCCACCGCCAATGTAAGCGTTAGCGCCCGCTGCTTCACATCTACGCATGGTTCCCTTTAGCGGGAGATGGTGTAATTTTTTGATACCCTGCACTCAAGCTGTCATCCAGGCGTAGGAGCTACGCAACACCTGGTCACAGAACGCTATGTCTGGCCGCGCACACGCGCTGACATTCGTGACTGGGTTCGCACTTGCACAAGGTGTCAGCGTATCAAGGTGCAACGTCATACCAAGCCTCCATGGGGAAAATTCCAGCTCCCTGATTCACGGTTCAACACCATTCATCTGGACATCGTCGGAACCTTTGCCACCATGCCGTGGATATACGTATTTGCTTACGTGTATCGATAGGTACACAAGGTGGCCTGAAGCAGCTCCAATGCCTGACATCACGGCGGAGACAGTTGCTCGTACTTTTCTGTCTACCTGGATTAGCCGTTTCGGCGTGCCATCAACGGTGACTACTGATAGAGGCAGACAGTATGAGTCGGCACTTTTCACCTCTGTGACATCTCTTCTGGGTTGTGCGCGCATTCGCACCACTGCGTATCATCCTGCATCGAATGGCATCGTAGAGAGACTACATCGTCATCTGAAAGCAGCACTCGTCTTTCAGCCTCATGCCGAAGATTGGGTATCACACCTCCCCACCGTGCTGCCCGGCCTTCGGTCAACGCTCCGACCAGAAATTTCCTGCTCTGTAGCTGAGATGGTTTATGGCTGCACACTCCGTTTCCCGGGTTGACCTCGTCAACCCCGTAACTACACAGTGTGTTTCGGATCCATCTTCTTTCGTCCAGCGTCTGCGGATGTACATGAAAACTTTCGCCCGTCGCCAACTTCGGCTCACACGAATAAGCACGATCGTTTTTTCTGCCGTCAAACCTACAGACATCCTCACACGTTTTCGTTCGTGTTGACGCGCCTCGTCGTACTCTTCAGCCTCGCTATGATGGTCCTTTCCCAGTCATAAAACGTTCCGAACATCATTTTACAATCCTGCGCAATGGGCGCGAAGACACAGTCCCAATCGAAAGGATCAAGCCGGCACACACTATCAACAGCTCCGTTTGACAACCTCTTCAAGTGCCAATGGCCACTTGTCTGCAGGGGGGGGCCCACCTGTGGCGGACTTTTATTCTTCTTCTGGCGCACAACTTGGCACGTGGACTGGTAGTGGGGTTCTGCTGAAGGAGGAGGAAGAGGTAGTTCTCAGAATGGCGTGCACGTACGAATAAACCACTCTGCATTTTGCTGAACCGTGCTTCAGAGTGCTACAACGTGTTTGTTATTTTTTATTAGGACCGAAGCTCCTTAGGCCCGCACCCCACCATCGCCGTCGAAGCTCCCTGCAACATAGATGCGGCGCCGGCGCAAAAAGACAATGAAACGCCGCGCGCGCCGAACGCCGCGCGCGGTGTTCCGTCGCCGCCGTCGAAGCACACCCCGCCGCATCACCACTCGCACCTCACTCGCACCTGTCTCCCTCTCCCTGCGCTGCGCGCGCCGCACACTCACTCGCCCAGTCGTTCCCGCCACCGATCGCAGCAGACGCTCTCCCCACCCGCTCCCCACCCTACCGCCTTCATGAAAGCCAGCAGCAAGATCAGACGCATAGTTGTTTGCGTCCCATTTCTAAGGAGTTTTAAATGCGAATGCATTTCATAGTCGGGCTATGTCAGGCATCCGGCGTTGTGCGGCGTTGGCCGCGGAAGAGGAGGATAGGTTGAGGAGGTGTACGCGCCGGCAGGTGTTAGATGTGAAGCATCTTATGGCGAAGCTTAATCCGGAGGTGGTGGTGTACGGCGTGACCACCCTTACTGCGCATGCGCAAACCCTTTCAAAAAAAAATATAAATATAAAAGCCTCCTCTCTCCCTCTCTCCTCTAGGCATCCCTCCCCGCGGCAACCACACCCTCACTGCGCATGCGCCTCCCCTCCTCTCTCCCCTGCTACGCTCCCCCCTCTCTCCTCTAGGCATCTCTGCCCGCGCCGTCCACACTCCCACTGCGCGTGCGCACCCCACCTCTCTCTCCTCTCCTACGCTCCCCCCCCTCTCTTCTCTAGGCATCTCTGCCCGCAGCGTCCACACACCCACTGCGCATGCGCGCCCCCCCTCTCTCTCTCCTCTCCTACGCTCCCCCCCCTCTCCCTCTCTCGCCTCGCGACGCCGACACAGGCAGCGTCTGCTAGCGAGTTTCTTGGTTGAAAAAACCGACTGCTCGCGCTGCACAACCGTTCACTGGCCACCCCGTATATATGGCAATGGATCTTGACCTCCAAGGTGGTGCCGGTGGGAGATTTCTCCTGTGCGTTGTTGAACAATAAAAATTCGCAGCGTGCGCGTTAACTAAAAGCGGACTGCGAGTCTCTGTGTCCAGTCGGAGTCTTCTGTCTCTCATTGCACATTAGCAGCGATTGGCATGTTCCAGTAGGAAACACCGCTCCATCGCTGCGTGCTTTACGCATCCGCAGTTTTAAATGCGAATGCATTTCTTAGTCGGGCTATGTCAGGCATCCGGCGTTGGCGTTGTCCGCGGTGGCCTCGGCAGGTGTTATAGTGAGTGGAGAGGAGGAGCGCGCTCTGGTGCGTGAGGGCGCTCGCATCGCGGGAGCTCGGCGGAGGCTATATATGAAAAAAAAATTTTAAAAAAAGAAAAAAAAAGAGAAAAAAAGAACAAAATAAAATTAAGAAAAAATTTAAAAAAAATAAAAAAAGAAGAAAAAAAAGAGGCGCTGCGCCGTGCTCCCGACCAGGCTGCAGAAATTAGGCGCGTTTTCCTTCTTCGAACCACAACCACCATATATAAATGGAGTGAAGCGCGCGCGAAGTGCATTCGCATTTCCTCACGATTCCCTTCGGGGAGGTGGGGGGCATTTTTTTTATCTTCCATAGCTGGCGCCACTTAACATGGCGGCAGCGGCGGCGCATGCTATCTGGCACTTCTCTACGCCTTTGTGTTACCGGAATCCCGGACACACTAAAAACGCTTTTGTGCTCCCGTGGCACAGTCCCGAAAGCAGGTGTTTCTTCCTTCATCGCTGGTCGTTGACAGCATAGAGTTTCCTAAAATTAACTAGCAGTAACTCTGGCGCTGCGATCGTTCAGCCACCATGAGAATGATGGGTAGTACATGGATTTGCCCAGTCTTCGTAATTGCAGACTTCGGACTCACTTGTGCCTTTGTTTATTATTGCGTTTCGGTTTTGTTTCGCATGAAATAATCAGGTGGCTATATGGGCAAGTTGGGAAGCGCTGGTGTCGTCGGTTCTCATAAGGCCCAACCGCATGCACGCGATTTTCGAGCGACGAGCGACAGCGACAAACGAGCTCCGTCGCGCTGTCGCGTCGCGACGGCTGCAGCCACATGTTGGCGACAAAATGCCATTGTTGCTAGATTGAAAACTATCGCGTGCATGCATATAAATTGCGAAAAGAAGTTTAAAAGTACATCGATGACAACATGCCAAATTTATTACTGTCTTATGTGGCATTAGGAAGCCACAAAGCGTTTCGCGACTTCCTTTTTCCGCAGTCTTTTGTTTAACCGCGTAAGGGTGCCCAGAAGTTTATGCTACGACGGCTACGACGCACTTTGCATGACCATTTGACATTGCAGCAAGCTACCGTCATTGCAGCAAGCTACCACAGAAACATCAAAACAAGCCGTCGATAACAAGATTAAGGACAAAATACGGCCGCTGCCTCACTCTGCGCGTGAGATGTGGCTGTAAAGAAGGTAGTCTGTACCTTGCAGTCCTTCAAGTACGCGCGGTAACAAGCATCGAGAGCGAATTGCAACCGAAGCGAGGATCGGGGGTGGCGCCATGTTGCCGGAAATCGTCACGCTCGCTTCTGGGCGACAAGTGATCTTTTCTAGTTTTCCAGAAACGCGCGACGCGACAAGCGACAGCGACGGATGGGCCTCGGCGACAGCAAATCCTGTCGCTCGTCGCTGTCGCTTGTCGCTGTCGCTCGAAAATCGCGTGCATGCGGTTGGGCCTTTAGTCGTTTTGTGTTCGTGTGTGTGCGTTGTGCTAAGATGAAATAATCAGCCGTTCTGAACTTCGTAAGCCGATATTCATTGGTGAGACGTGACGAAATGAAACTGCAGATCGTTTGCTGAACTTCGTCTTGCGACAAAGTGGCTCCAGGCCTCGCGGAGCCAAATGGAACCGACAGGACGAAGCTTAGACGAATCCGTGTACTACCCGTCATTCCCAGGCTGGCTGAAGCGCAATAAGGTTGAAAGCTGGGCGAGTTGGTGACTGATCATTGCACCTATATGGTGAAGTAGCGCAATTTAGACAGGGACAGAGAGGACAAGAAGGACACGACACTTGTAGCAAGTGTCGTGCCCTTCTTGTCCTCTCTGTCCCTGTCTAAATTGCGCTACTTCACCATATAGGTACAATGATGGCTGAAGCGCAATGCGTTGATACACTAGCGGCCGGAGTTCACTCTAGTGTATTTATAGGAAACCCTATGGTTGACACGCGAGGCACGGCGATCGGCGAACGGCGACACGCTTAAGCATGTCGCCTGCAAAAACAGAGCGCCGCTTCGCCGCATAGCTATGGTTGCTAGCCGGACCTTATGCGCAATTCTGCTCCGGTAGGGAGCATACACAGTAACGAACAAACAGCTCCATCTATAGTACAGATCCGTAACTCACTCTGTGTTCGCAACGCACGCTGACCGAAGGAAGCAAAAGAAAAATAAAAGCAGAGGGATAAGGGGGTGTAAACCGAAGGGCAGACGTGGCGTGCGGACTATGTATTTTGGCGCACACAGCCTTGCGCAGCTTTCAAAGCGATGGCTGCATGGATCTTTGCGATCGGGTGTCGAGTGGCGGCACCGACATAGCACGTGGACGCGCGCAGCGGTGTCGGTGGCACTGCTTATATAAACACGTTTCTATACGTAACTTCTTGCTTTCCTCGATCTGCAACACCGACAAGATGATGTTGATCAATCGTGCTCTCTCGCACGTGTGCAACGTCGGCCGTCCGTTCTAAAAGGCATATACCGTATTATATTGTTCTGTAAGTCTAGCTTCGGTTTCAGGCAAGCAACTAAATTGCATGGGGAAATAGAACTGAGGTTCTAGAGCGCTTTTGCGCGCGCCAGTCATTTCCGAACCTATACACAGTGCTCATCTTGTTCACAAAACAAGTGCGCGTCGGTATATCATTTTTCTTCGTTTAGGTAACTGATAAATTCGATTAAAATTAGCACTAGCTTGTTCCCGGCATTGTCAGGGCTCCGTCGTTCCTTGAAGAGTGCACGAACCATTGGAAAGTCATCACAGAACAAAGACAAAAAAATTGGCAGATCCCAAGTACCATGGGAATCGATGTTATGGGAAGCATGCAGAGGCAAGGTGACTTGGTTGCAATTTTTTTATTGAGAGAAACGTTACGAAATGACGCTAAAGATATGCGACTGTTCAACGTATGTTTGTTTCATATAACCAGTTTTTAACAGTTGCGTAACGATGCCAACAGAAACATGGGTATTACCAACATAAGAAGCGGTAAGCTGATATGTAGCACTTGTGCTTGCGAGGATGGTAGCCGTGGATAGTGCTTCATGGACGAACTACAGTGTATGGCGCTTAAGTATACAATTGTCGTTAACCCGACATGATGCCTGCTTCATAGCAGTACATATGTAATGTTTATAAAATTAGATAGCCAGCACTGCAACCATAATTGATGTTTCACCAACATTACGCCGGCATAGGTTCCTTTTCCAAAGCAGTTCCGAGACCTGGCGTGGCTCTGTGGTAGAATACTTGATTGCCACGCAGATTGCGTGGGTTCGAATTCCTGCTGGGATCCTGATATTTATTATTTGCCTTCGTCAGGTCAACGCTGCCGACGTCAGTTTTTCCCAACGCTCTCGCATTTAAATTACTAATGTCTGTCCTCGCCGTTCCTGGGTAGATATAAATTGTCAAACACCTGTGGCCCATACCCGCATACCGCGGCCCGTGGTATACGGGTATGTGCCACACGTGTCTGCATGAAAGGGTTTGACGACGTACGTGACCGGATTTTCAAGTTATTCATGTCATGACCAGCCACACATATTCGTCAATACCTCTTACCCTCCCACACAAAGTTTGGTCTACCCCAAGTTAAGGAGGCGATCACGAGAGCACCCAGACGTAGGCGGCTAGATAGATAGATAGATAGATAGATAGATAGATAGATAGATAGATAGATAGATAGATAGATAGATAGATAGATACGTAGATAGATAGATACGTAGATAGAAGCGCAAAAGTGCTTACAGTACGCAAAGAAATGCTTCGCATTTAATAATCAGCAACTAGCACCTGAAAGGCTGCGATATACGATTGGTTTCGCTTCCTTCCCTAACAAAACACGGCGGATTGAGCTTACGTGATTGTTGACAGATGGCGCTGTACATTTCGAATATCCCCTATTGTGTTCTAACGCCGCCTCGTTAATCGCCATAAAGAAAATTAATATATGAAGAAGTCAGTACAACTTCGAAATAAAAAAAAATGCTTGCAATAAGGAATTTCGAACCTACGACCCCACGCTGACTAGCTGGGTGTGTTACCTGCCGGGCGAAATCAGTGTATCCCAGAAAGCAGCGCTCTGCATTCTGCTTCATGGCATCGTGGTGCTGGACCGAAACATAGTAGTCACCGCTTCCGTGACGTCGGGGAGCCCAATAAAAATTTGGCCCATATAACATGATGCCATTCAGCTTAGTGCGGAGGCTGGCTAAGAGGCGTTGCACGCGCTCCTTATTTCTCTCACATCTACAGGGCCAAGGCTCCGCGTGCGCCTCCTGGCCTTAGTGGCAGCTGCTGGTCGCCCCGTCTCCCGTCAAAAAGGACATCGGTCACATGCGGCGTTGGCATCACAGGCTGCGGCTGCTCGTTGACTGTGGCGTTCAAGTCGGCCATTTACGGATGTCGCCTTCACGAAAGTCTTTAGATGTTCAAAAGGACAGACTCATTGGCAAGTCAGTATGACATTGCAGTCACTGCTCCTGTGATTATATGTTGCGTATTGGCGTCCGTCACCTCGTCGTGTGCAAGGGTGTTGCACTAATCCACGGCGTTTATTTAGGAGAAAGCCTTATATGCCTCATCAAAAATAAAAAGGGACAGTCGGCGTCAACGCGAGTAATGCGAAAAATCACCATCTTGTGATGACATCACATTATCGTCGCTTGGCCGTAGGTCAGCCGATCCCGGTCGCACGTAAGGTGCAGAAAGACTGCTACGCCTCCGATCCCGGAGGAAGCCCGAAACCAGGCTACGTGCAGAAATCTTTCGGGGTCGGGGTGATCAATACAACCGACTGCGAAGAAAAAGATGGCTTTTGCCTTCGAGTCATCATAGGTGATTACATAAGGTGCCCTGTGAGTTTTAATTCCTCCAAGCCATAGGTCAGCAGAAAAAAAAGTGGAGCTCCCTCATACTCACTCAAGATGTATATCTTGTGCTTACGACTCACTCGGACTCAGACTCACCAAAATTTCTCTTTACCGGACTCACTCGGACTCACAATCACTAATTTTTTTCTCAACCGGACTCAACCAGATCCAAACTCACAAAATAATACACGCTCGCAGTCACTCAGACACACCACATGATCTAATTCAGTGAGTGAGTGAGTCGACTCATGAGTGCGTATGCCAACCTATACTCCAAGATGAAATAAAGATCGCACTCCTTTTATGAAGCCTACTTTAGCGATGTCAAGGTGTGCGCTCTGCGGACTCTCCCTCAACCATGAGAGCTGAGGATGAGAAGATAGGCATGTGCGTAAATATGTGTGGGAGGGGGGAGGAGTGACAGGAGAGGGCTAATTGAGACAGATTGGCGTGTAAAATGTGGTAGTTATGGGGGGAAAGCATAAATAACGGAAAAGAAAAAAAGTCACAGTTTCGCCGCAAGGACGAAGCTATGAATGCGATAGCAAGAAATTGGAATGTCACACGAACATCGACGAGCAGCTCCGTACTTGCAGCTTCCAGCTGAAGCACAAAGAAGGACGCTCGAAAAGGACGCGCAGGTATACACAGTACAAGCGTCAACTAACAACTATCGCAGCCGCAAGTGTCGACAACGCATGCTTGCTTGCTTGCTTGACCCTTTACGTATGGCTCGTACCCACTACGGGGGATCGGCTATTAAACCGGCGGTTAATGAGGGAAAAATTCAAAATTTAGATGAAGGAAGATGAATTAATTTGTCATCAAGGCCATATATAAGTACAGAAATATTATACACAGTACTACCAAATTAGTGAGTAGAATTCCAAAGTAATAGATTTTGATTGGGAAAATCTTAACAATTCTTCTAGTGTCTCTAAGAAATTCGCAGATGGCATGCAGACGTTCCTGTTGCTGTGGCCCAGAGAAGAAGCCCCAAGGGAAAGAGTATTTTCAGAATTAAGAGAAACTCTTAATTTTCGGAATAAAATTTCGAAATGTTTTTCTTTCCTGTGGCTAGCAAAAGGGCGGAAAAAAATTCAAAATGATCGATGTTTTCAGGCTCTTGACAGTAAAAGCATAAAGGAGACGGCACCTGACCAGACCTGTCTAAGTAAAAGTTATGAGGAGGAACCCGGCATCGAAATTTTGTGAGAAGCCCCACGCTCTTAGATATTCCTTCTTCTTTTGAAGTGCGGCGCGGGGAATGACCCCTCTGCGTCTTTTGCCACGCGGTGGCGTCTGACGCAAGGTGTGGGCCGTGTTCTTTTCTTTTTTTTTGCGTTACACATCACGAGTGGGTACAGAAAGGGGTCCCTTTTTCGTGCGCGTCTCAAGGGAAGTTTTCCAATTAAAAGAAAATGTAGGAGCGTTGCGTGATAGAAAACACGCTGATGCTCCTGCGAGATCTGGATACTGCCAGCGGTAAATGGTGTCTATAACTAGCTTGCCGTTAGTATGCCGGCGCATGCATGGCGTGTGGCTGAGTGGTCTAGCGCGTCACACAGCGGTGCGAGGGGTCGCTGGTTGGAATCGCTGGTCGGGTGCCTTAAAATTTTTTTCTTCGGGTTTATTTTTCTTCGTGCCTTTTTTATATATATGCATACATATAGATATACGGAGCATGACGGCAACGGCAAAAATCAACCGAAAGTGTCCATATAATTGCTATCACAATAAAAGATATCCTCGTGCATATCCAAAGTAAGACTAGCCCAAGGTGAGTGAGTGTCGCCTTGAGCGGACGTTTGTCAACGCAAACACAGCAGGCGTGTTTACTCACCTGTATCGGTTGGCCAAGTTTTTTTTTTTATTTTCGACTTCACTTCTTTTACGGATTTGTAAACGCCTTGCACATGCAGGCACTCTTGCATGGCAAGGTACACGTTCATATTTCTCTTTCTGTTATCACAGCAGCCTGCCGATAAATATCGACATCAATTGCGAAGGTTATTTCATGTACCCGTGTAGACGTGGAACGCAAGATCGCAGTTACATTCGTTAAGAATGTAATTCGCTGCGAATGACATAGCATGGGCCATGTGACAGGTGTATTAGGCCCGCACTCAAGAACAGAACCTTAGTTTCGCGAAAAGTTTGCTTATTTTATTATTTTTTATTTATTTAAATATACTGCAGCCCTAGTTCAGGGCTATAGCAGGAGTGGATAAGTTATACAGAACTAATAAAACAGAGTAAAAAACAACAATAACAAAACTGAAGTACATTGCAGCAATACCTAAGAAAACATCACTTTACATATTACAAACACGAACTTTACATATTTTCAAAGTGGTTAATAGCGGCATCAATGAAATCTTTTAATGGTAGTGAACGAATACTGCCCGGCGGAGAATTCCAGAGATCTATAGTACGTGGGAAAAAACTAAATTTAAATGTGTTAGTACGAGAAAATAAAGGCTTCACGATAAAAAAAGATAGAAAGTTAGGCTTAAAGATAAAACGTTATCTTCACTTCTAAAATCACTGTCAGGACTACAACGGCAGTTCAGTGACCAACGCACCCGTAGCCAGGATAAATGGCTTGTCCCGAAAAGGCGTAGTAATTACCTCATGCAATCATTAGTCTACAATGTCCCTTCACTTTTCAATAAATATGAAAATGAAGGTATTGACGTTCATGCCTTAACAAGGAAAGAGATGAGACGGAATTTTTTTTTCCAGTGATCCATGATGCGTCTGCGTGAAAACAAGCGCGTGAATGTATTAAACTGTTGCTAATGTATCGCTCTCTTTCTTGGTATACTTATGGTATTTATTTTAATTTTGCCTATGACATGAAGTTGAGTTGTTTTACTGCTTTTTACTTTTCAATGAATTTGTCAAATGATCACTGTTGAGCACAAACTTATTTCTTATATGTTTTTGATTAATACAACCCATGTACGCTTATATACTTTATTTTACTGTACACTGTCTATAGTGCTGTCATAAAGGACCTTCAGGCACTTTCAAGCTGTTTACAACAGCTTTTCGCCTAAAGGACCCCCAACAGACTGTAAAGAAATGTTGGAAATAAAGATTTGATATGATTTTGATTTTTTTTTTTACGTTCAAGTTGTTGGAGCTGCGGGTGCAAGTTTCTTCCATAAATGCGATGTAGTTACCTCCAAAAATGCCAGGAGAGGAGTTGATAACTGCATATAATAGTTTTAAAGATTCGATACGATAACGAGAATGTAATAGTGCGATGTTCAGTGATTGCAGAGCCTGTGTTGGGGAGAAGTTGCGGCTGTAGTTACGGCATATGAAGCGGATGGCTTTACGTTGAACACTATCTAGGATTTTTAGGTCACGTTGTTTGTAGGGGTACCAAACGACAGATGCGTATTCCAGAATAGGGCGAATCACCGTTTCATACAGAAGCAGTTTGGTATCACGAGGGGCTTTAGCCAAAGTACGGCGCAAATAACCTCATTTTTTAGAGCTTTCCCTCTGATATATTTGATGTGGTTAGTCCAGGAAAGATTTTTTTGTTGGAATCATACCCAAATATTTATATTGTGACACTGTTTTAAGTTGTGGACCATCCAGATAATAATCAAGCGAAAACGGGTTCTGTCCATTGGTAATGACAAGACGACTGTTTTAATGCAGTTGACGTTCATTTGCCATGTTTTGCACCAAGCGCTGAAAGAAATTAATGATTGTGAAAGACGTTGATGATCTTCCGCAGAATTAATGAATTCGTACAATACGCAGTCATCAGCATAAAGTCTTATTTTAGATGAGGTGCAGTGAGGTAAATCATTAATATATCTGAGGAATAATAACGGGCCCAGTACAGATCCCTGCGGAACGCCTGACGTAACGTCAACAAGGGATGATTCCACTGAATTGAAAGAAACAAAATGTGAGCGATAATATAGGAAACTGGCGATCCAAGAAACAAGACGGGAATTACTGAGTATGGTATCTAGTTTCACCAGCAGCTTAGAATGAAGAACAGAGTCAAAAGCTTTAGAGAAGTCAATGAAAATGGCATCTATTTGATTTCCTGTATCTAGGTTAGAGGTGACGTCATGAACAAAATTGACTAATTGTGTAACAGTGCTGTCGCCATGATGGAAACCATGGTGAGCCGACGTTAGAACTTCTTTGGAGTCGAGGAATTCGATGATATGCTTGTGAATAATGTGTTCCAACATCTTGCACGACTGTGGTGAAAGAGATATTGGCCTGTAATTAGGTAAGAGTTGTCCATCACCAGATTTGTACAAATGCAATACTTTCGCTATTTTCCATGAAGATGGTACTTCACCAGAGTCTACCGATTTCTGGAAGATTACAGTAAGGTACCGGGCTGTCCATGAGGAGTATCTCACAAGAAAGGAATTCGGTATGCCGGCTGAGCCTGGAACATTTCTTGGTGTCGAGATTCAAGATTAGTTTCAATACACCGCCAGAGCTTGTTACAATATCACCTAGTTTATTGGTTTGTACGTCATGATTAAAGACTGGAATAACATGGTTGTCGAGGGTGAAAGCTGACTTAAAGTAAGAGTTAAAGGCACTGGAAACTACGATCGGGTCATTTGTAATGGTGTCATTACTCCTGAAAGAGGAACTGATTGTTGCACTAGGCAAGGCTGAAGTCCAGAACCTGTGAGTGTTGGCTTTAAGTAGTAGAGGCAGTTACACAGAAAAGTAGAAGTTTTTGAAACATCTTAAAAATACAAGTGACGTGGTTCATAAGTACTACAGAAAAGGTCCCGAAGTAAACACTGTCAGGGGGGACCTCCTAGCGATATTGTATGGATTTAATACAGGGCAGACAAGTGGCAAAAAATCGAAAAAAAAAACAAGAAAAACAGGAAACATAATTCAATCAAAAGGGTGAAATGCAACAGTAGTACAGAAAGGAAAACAGTAATACATATTAAGTAAGACGCGAATTTACGTTAACAAGGCATTCAACAATCCACACAACACAAAAGCAAGTCAGTAAAAATGCAATTCCTATAAAAAATGACAAAGAAATAAAAATGAATGAATGAAAAACAAATATGAATTCAGAAAATGAGAAAGGTGGTACCATTAAGTGTTAGCAAAGATGTTGAAATAAATGTTTCTTAAACTGTACTTTAAATGATGTTTTATTGTGGCAGTTTTTCATAAAGATGGGTAGTAAGTTCCAAAAGGAAATACCAGAAAACACCGCTGTCTGTTTGCCACAGTTCGAGTGAACCACCGGCAACAGTAAGCTAAGTTGTAAGGAGAATCAAGTCAAATTTGCTTTTTATTAGATGACGGGATGGGATACATTTTAATTCAATGTCATGCTGACGCGCGCGAAATATCTGCAAACCTAGTTTCACTGATATGGAATGATGGATGGGGAGAATGCCGAGATAACTGTAGATAGGTGTAGCGGTCTCTCTCCAGTGACTGAAGGTGATAATCCTTACAGCTTTATTCTGTAAATGAGCAATCTTGGACAGATGAATCCTATAAGTGCTTCCTCAGGAAGAAGAACAGTATGTTAGGTGACTATGAATGAAGGCGAAGTACAATGAACGAAGAATGTGCAATGGAAAGTATGTGCGGGCTTTAATCAGAACACGGATACCAAAAGAAATTTTGGACGAGATGGCGGCATTGTGCTTATCAAACTTTAGGTGAGAATCAATGATAACACCAAGAAACGTGGTTGCGTCAGAGGGGTGAATAACATGCGCGTCTATTGTTTAGTGTGGCACGAATGGTATAGTTTTACGCGGGGAGTGAAATAGCATGAATGTAGTTTTAAGTGGGTCAATTACGAGCTGATTATTACGGCACCACTGTACAATATTGGCGGCGTCTTTATTTAATTCCCTAACTGAGTTTCCTAAATCGCTATCAGAGG
This sequence comes from Rhipicephalus appendiculatus, assembly GCA_030522465.1. NCBI lineage: Eukaryota > Metazoa > Arthropoda > Arachnida > Ixodida > Ixodidae > Rhipicephalus > Rhipicephalus appendiculatus. Next base: position 24,951 of record JALIZH010018163.1, on the reverse strand, counting down.
AAAAGATAGTGGTGTCATCGGCATATAGAGTACATCTAAATGAATTAAGACATTTGGGTAAGTCATTAATGTACAAAAAAAGCAGAGGTCCTAGTATTGAGCCTTGAGGAACACCTTGATTTATTGTGTTTGAGTTAGAATAGGAATCACCGACTAAAACAAGCTGAGACCTCTTCAACAAGTAATTACGTATAAGTGTTAGTGTCGGACCACAAATACCATAGGAGTCGAATTTTGTAAAAAGGATGGCATGATTAATAGTGTCAAACGCTTTCGAAAGATCCACAAATACGGCCCCGGCAAGGAGGACTATATCGATGGAATGTTTAAGGTAATCTGTGAATTCTATTAGTGCGAGTTCTGAAGAAAACTTGGGCCTAAAACCAAACTGATAACGTGACAAAAGATTAAACGTGTTCAGATAATTTGTCAGCCGAGTAAGCAGCAGTTTCTCGAGTCTTTAGCGTTTATTGTGCGAGCGCGAAGTTCTTCCTTGGCTTTCTGAAAGGAAGCTTGAAGCTCAGGGTTAGCATGTCTGGCTTTACGCAGTCTGGCAACACGGCGAGATAAATGCAATATGTCCCTGTTAATCCAAGGAAGATTGTTATTCACCTTTTTTTTGTTTTTAATGGAATTTATTTATTGCTGCAGAAGTTCACTAATGTCTCAAAATAACCGACAAGACTGTCGACATGAGACGTGGTACTAAGTGACAAGAAATGGTCAAAGTTATCCGCCAATGTATCAGACATGGACGTATCATCAGCTTTGTTGAAATCGCGGAATGTAGAGTAGATGAAACGTTCATGCGGGATAGGACAATTAATGTGTACAAAGACTGCGTCATGGTCCGAAATTCCTTCTAATATATCGTATTTAAAGCCTAAGTTACCAAGACTGTCACTGATAAACACTAGGTCAAGTATAGAGTTCTGCCACGTGTTCTTATCAACTAATTGGATCAGATTATGCGACGAGGAAAATGGAATTAATTCCCTTCAAATAGATGAATTAGTGGCGGAATACGTGAGGGAAGGCCAATGAATGCCCGGAACATTGAAATCGCCAAGAATGATTAGGTTAGTGCTGTCGAGGCTATGGTCATGAATGAACTGAGAAATGTTGTCGAAGAAGTCACTCGAGCTATCAGGAGGGCGATAAAGACCACAAATTGTTAAATTCTGCTCCTGCGCTAGTAGCTTACACCAGACAGATTCTACATTAGGAGGGCCTGATAAAATCTTAAAGTTGAAATCAGCGCGCAAGAGTAAAGCGACGCCTCGCCCTTTCTTATACTGGCGGTCGTACCGGATAGCAACGTAACCAGGAAGAGTGAATTCCGTATCATGAATATCCTCACGAAGCCATGTTTCAGTGATACATATAATATGAGGGGAAGACGAATAAACTAGCGAAAGAAACTGTGGAAATTTATTAGTTATACTTCTGGCGTTAATATTTAAAAGTGCGAGGTCCGTAATAATTGAACGGGATTGTCAACCTAATGAAGATGATGCGTTTGGCTGTTTGGTGCTAGATTCAAAACCAGGAGCTCGAACCAAGCTATTCGTGACGCTGTCCCAGTTATAAAGAATATTATCAGTGAATAATTGATCAAATCTCATTTTAATATTAGAGCCATTGTCACGTTGCTCGACCGAAGCATCCGAAAGTTTCTTGCGTACTGCGCGTACTCTAGATGAAAAATCTTCGGATAGCTTTAGAACGTACTGTTTTAGCTTCTGCGCGTTTTTCAGCGTCGCTAACTTATCACTGAAGTCAAAAAACTTTACAATAATAGAACGAAATGTCCAGGGCGTATTCTGCCTAACCTGTGGAAGCGTTCCATACGCGGGCATTGCAGGGAAAGCTTGTTGAATACGTTCGAAACCTTGGACTGCAGTGTGTCATGAGAATCGTTGGTATCTTCAGGTATACCATGGAGAATGATGTCATTCCTTCGTGAACGATTTTCTAGATCGTCACATTTAGTGTTTAGTTCGACAACAGTGCGCCTTAGGTGAACCAACTCAGGGTGAAGCTGATCTGAGTCTTGATCAGTCAGCGCCTTAGAACACGAATTCTCGAGAGCAGCCACACGCGATTCCAAGGCATCGAAACGAGTATTCACAGCATTTTTTTATTTCAGATATGTCTTGACACAAACTTTTCTGGCAAGCAACTAAATCAGCGATCAGCTTCACAAGAGAAGGGTTGTCACAACTAGACATTACCAGTTCAGTTGACATCTCGAGGGAGATAAGAGGGCTTGCCAGGGATTCGTCAAGTATGCTCGTTTTAGAGGACGCGCGTTTCCTGGGACCAGGATTAAGCTCAACGTCACCGCACGTGAGAAGACGACCAAGGCAATTTATGTCGTAAGAACAATTGAAAATAAAACTGCTATTCAAACAACCGTGAGGGCAACACCGCAGCAGCAGGAACCGATCATCAGAACGGATAGAGTACGAATTGTCGAGATAACGTACCTGTATAAACAAGAAGAAGCTTTTAGGCAACATGCTGAAGCTGCTGCATTGCCCACTGCCAGGACACTTGAAAATCGGAGCATATATGCTGCCGATGCTTGACGTCGCCGATCTGATGTCGTCGCTTGTCGGAGTTCTGACGGTAGGGGCGTCCATCAAAGTAGAAAGAAAGTATAAGTTAGAGAAAAGTTTCAAAAACTACACTGAAGGCTCACCTACGAAAGTACCACTTTTCTGGGTAAGTAAGGCTCCTGGGAACCCGGCTATAAAAGCTTTCATACCTGTTTCAAAAATAAAGCACAAAGAAATTTAACTTTCGCGGAACATTAGCCGTAAATGTTTATTCTTGATACAGTTACACTTCCTAAGAGGCGAAACAAATATTTCTCGCTTTTGTCGGATTTTCATCCCTCGGCTGGCCACAATAACAGAAACAAAAGCGTTAGAAATAGCCGCTTTTGTTGGACTCTAAGAAATTACCCAGTAAAAATGGTGTCTTTTTGCTACACAACTATAATCGTCATCTACCCCGCGTACTTTCCTGGCGTTATCACCGCCGTCCCGGCACTTCCCGGTCACGAACGCTGCGCGCGTTATCGGCGTGACATAGCATTCTGGATAGGAATGTGCCGAGAGGCGGGTTTTCAAGAGAGGAAACGTGAGAAAGCCAGATGACGATTATTGTTGTGTAGCAGAAAGACTGCCAAAATACTCGACTTTTTCGAGAGGAAACGTGAGCAAGCCAGATGACGATTATTGTTGTGTAGCAGAAAGACTCCCAAAATACTCGACTTCTTCATAAGAAAAAGTCGAGTATTTTGGCAGTCTTTCTGCTACACAACGATAATCGTCATCTGGCTTTCTCACGTTTCCTCTCTTGAAAACCCGGCTCTCGGCACATTCCTATCCAGAATGCTATGTCACGCCGATAACGCGCGCAGCGTTCGTGACAGGGAAGTGCCGGGACGGCGGTGATAACGCCAGGAAAGTACGCGGGGTAGATGACCATTATAGTTGTGTAGCAAAAAGACACCATTTTTACTCGATAATTTCTTAGTGTGTAGAGTGTACCTATCACATTGATGCGCATGCTTCATCGGAGGTCACTAAACACAAATATTTAGGACTAATACTCACATCAGACTTAAAATGTAATGAACATGTTCAATATATTGAAAGAAGGGCAATGGTTACCTGCGAAGGAGGCTTGTAACTGCTACGCCGAACATCAAACTTCTCGCATACAAGACTTTTATTCGATAAATATTAAGAGTACGCAGCTGCTGTGTGGGATCCGTTTAGTGGTGGGGGTAACAACTTTATTAAAAACTCCGGCAAATTCGTGGCCTGGGCCTAGGCCACCCTCGAGGAGGACCGGAGACCCTGTCTCCTCGCCGCCTCACGGGCTTGCTGGATGGCCCACACTTGATCCTGGGGGTTGGAGCTGCACAGCGCGGCCGCCCACCGCGCCGCACCTTCATCTGGGGAGTGTGTCCAATACTAAAAAAAACTAGAAATAGTCCACAGAAAATCTGTTCGATATGTGTTTAACTGTTGTAGCTGGCGCACAACAGTTAAACTACAAGAATAACAACGGAGAGGCTGATGCTTTTTAACGCGATAGCGTTAAAGAGCTCGTTTCGCAGAAATTCCTGCGTCGGCGTCGGTGTCGGTGTCGGCGTCGGTGTCGTTGGTTGTGAGCGAAAAATCATCATCTTGTCCGTTACCGAAAAATCATCATCTTGTCCGTGACCGAAAAATCGAGAAAGATGCAAATAAAGTAAATAATAAAACTTTTCGGGTCCGAGTGAGGATCGAATCCGGGTCGTCTGCGTGGCAAGCAGGTGTTCTACCACACAGGGGATCTGCCGCTAGGGGCCGAACAAGGCGGACGTGCCTTGCATGGGCTCCCACTTCTACAAGCTCTGCGAGTGTTCTATATCAGTTCGTTGCATCAACTTCGGTGCTGAAGTGGACAATTTAATCGGCGGGACTACCTGTGAGAACCACTAAAAACAAAGGCGGAAACTAGCAAGCTTATCACTCGACTGGTTCATCTAGCGAAGCAGCGTGGTCAGGATATAGCACAAACCCTAACTCAAACCTACTTTCCGCAGCACGCGCCTGAATCCATGTCGGAATACGGGGGCCTTCCCAACCTAGAATTAGACCGCCCCATAACGGAGGCAGAGGTGTGCGCAGCGTTACATCAGCTACGCACCACCTCAGCACCCGGCCCTGATCGCGTCACCAACAAATCTTTACGCAACCTGGACGCAGGCTCAATTAAGGTCCTCACTGAGTATTTTAACCAGCACTGGGAACAAGGCACGCTGCCTCCCCAATGGAAACACGCTAAGGTTACATTCATCACAAAACCTGGAAAACCACTCGACCTATCTAATTTGCGCCCAATATCCCTCACTTCGTGTGCAGGCAAGCTCATGGAGCACGTAGTCCTTAATCGCCTGAACAGATTCATTGTGCAAAATCACCTCTTCCCTCCTACTATGTTTGGATTCAGGGCAGGGCTCTCCACCCAAGATGTAATGCTCCAGCTCAAAGAGGAGGTACTAAATCGCGACTTCCCACATCTGACAAAAGCTATATTGACACTTGACTTTAATGTGCGACACGCGGCTATTCTCCAAAATCTCAGTCAGCTCAACGTGGGTACCCGCACTTATCAATATGTCAAAGCCTTCTTATCGAACCGAACCGTGGAGATCCACCTAGGATCGGTTAAATCCCCCACCTTTACTCTCGGCAGTAGGGGCACTCCGCAAGGGGCCGTCCTATCTCCTTTCCTATTTAATATAACTCTAATCCCCCCTCGCGCAAAAATTATCGGCCATACCGGCCCTACAACACTCGCTATACGCCGATGACATCACGCTTTGGACCACCACGGGCAACAGTGGCACAATCGAATACACCCTCCAAAAAGCAACACAAATGGTCCAAGAACACGCACGGAGCATCGGCCTCAGCTGCTCAGCTCCTAAATCAGAACTTCTTCTCATTCGTCCCCAAGAACCTTCCCCTCCGGCAATATCAATATATTTGGATGATCAACTCATCCCTCAGGTAAACAACATCAGAGTTCTAGGCCTCCACATTTCCAATAACGGCTCCAATTGCATAGCTATAGGTGCGATACGGAGGTCAGTGCAGAATATATCCGCCCTCATAAAGAGGATTTCCAATCGCCACAGGGGCATGCGTGAAGCAGACACGCGCCGCCTTGTGCAAGCATTCTGCCTCTGTAGGATCACTTATTCCCTCCCTTATCTGCACCTTTCATCTCGAGAGAGAGATCAGGTAGATCGCCTCATCCGCGCGGCATATAAAACTGCTATGCACCTTCCTAAGAGTACCGCTACGAGCAAACTTCTCCAGTTGGGTGTGCATAACACGATTGATGAACTCGTCGAAGCACACCTCATTAGCCATTATACCCGCCTTTCCCAGTCTGAAACAGGAAGGCTGCTCCTTCAGCGCCTCAAAATTAACCTCATAGGATGCACCACCACCACGAATGCACCGCCCGAATGTATTAGCGAGAGCCTGTACATCCCACCATTACCCAAAAATACCCATCCCACCCATAATTACGATCGGAGAATAGCCAGAGCTAGGTCGCTTCATAGGCGCTACGCACCTTCGCCCGCGGTCGCTTATGTCGATGCCGCAGAATATTCCCATCGTCCGGCCTTTGCAGTGGCAGTATCAGATAATGCCAACAAACTACTTTGTTGCGCCACTTTCGACAACGTGACTCAACCAATCGAGGCGGAAGAAGCTGCAATCGCTTTGGCAATAGCTCACACTCAGGCGGAATATATATTCTCAGATTCGAAAACGGCCATTCGTAATTTTGCTATGCGTCGAATTCATGCTCCCGCCCACCGTATCCTACAATTCCTCCCTCCTCCTGAACGAATAATCACTATTTTATGGGTTCCCGCGCATTGTGGACATCCCGGAAATACAGCCGTCCATGAAGAAGCCCGAGCACTCGTCAACCGGACAGTGGACGGTCTGCCTTCCTTTCACAGCGCGCGGGAATGCCTACTCACCTACCATGAAATTACATTACATTACCGAAATTCCCGCATGATATACCCACCAGCACATAAATCGCTGTCTCAGGCTGAGCAAATCGTTTGGCGCCGACTCCAAACGGGCACATTGATCTCCCACTTTATCAATTCTCGAATTCACCAGGGTGACGCCTTACCCCATTGTCGTCTCTGCTCGAGTCCGCGAGCCGATTTTACTCACATATATAGAAATTGCCCAAATAAACCCAATCCCCCCCCTTTGCGGGGGGCTGAGCGACAGGAGCGTTGGGAGGCTGCTCTGCGCAGCGCACGACCGGAAGACCAAGTCCGGATCGTGGGCTGGGCCATTGGGGTCGCCGAAGCGCAAGGACTTTCGGCCACCTAGAGCGGCCTGAGGGCCCAGCGTCTTCTTCTTCCCTGACCCCCTTCCGCCCCCCCCCCCCCCCTCACCTGACCCATTTTTGGTGTCAATAAAGTTTTATCCTCCTCCTCCTCTACCACACAGCCATGCCTCTGCTTGGATATACTGTGAAAATAACTTCCTCTGCTTGGAAATGCAGTGAAAATAACTTCCATGCTTCGCAAACGCAAGCGTCCTTTATATAGGCGTCGCAATATAACATGTAATATCCCAGCAATATTGCGTGGTACAGGCGTAAATTGCCATCGGGCGTCAGAATATGTGACTATCATAACGATTCCATAGTTTAAAGCCAGCCACCCATTACAAACGGCACACACCTTACTGCGCGTATTCCCTTAACACCAGGTAGTGGGTGCATAGCAAGTTCGAAAACATTTCCCACATTTGCCGCGCATAATTTCTCCTGGTTTAAACCATACTACCCATTACATAGTATACACTAAGTGATTGAAGTACGCAGTAGGGACGGGATTAGACCTGTGCGCCGGTCCCAAATTCGCCGGCGGCGGCGCGCCGGTGTTTGCACCTCCGGCGGCGGCGCGTCACCGGCGCGGGGTTCATCGGATCGGCGGCGGCGCGGCGCGGGGATGAGGGGGGGGAGGGGGGTGTAGATTCAAGAGTTGGTGGGCATAGAAATTTGTCCCTTGAATTTTGAAAAGAACAATCTGTTTCCCCGAAAGGGTGAAAGAGTGAATGCGATAGCAATATGTCTTAATGTTATAACTCACTAAGGCTGGTAGATAACTCTTTTTCACCGAACTCGCGAAACTGGGAAACGCTGGTGTATGGGACTACGGCCGCTCCAGGGAAAAACTTGGTTTTCGTGCAGTTTGTTGTATCAGTGGCCACAGCAAAGAAATGGTGAAATCATAGCGCGTAGAAGGGAATACGAACAGTTTCCTGATGCCTGCCAAGATAGCGCTCGCGCCAGCGACCGCGCCCTTATAGTCATAGCTCACTGTTGCGGCTCGAGCCACGAAGCCCTCCTACCACGGTGTCCCTTCATACTCCTTCGTCCAGCAAAAGACGGACAGGGCTTCCTTTCAGGTTGAGGAGCAATCGACGGCAGGCCTCGCACGCGGAGGGATGTTATCGCATGCGCCCTCCATGCGATGGAGATCGGCAGCTTGTTTCAGCCATGCTTCATCGTGTTCCTCGCTAGCGGTCGCGAGCTTTTACTTGCGTGTACAGCATAGGATGCGCGTGCAAAAGTAATCGATTTGGACTTTACATACAGGGAACATGACGGTGACGATGAAAACCAGCTGTACAGAATGTCCATTTAATTGTTATCGCAAAAAGAAAATATACAATCACCATGGAAGCGGGCTGCCATTTTTTCTGGAAAGCTGCATCGTCTTCGCTGTAGTTCGTCCGTTGGAAGAATAAAATAATCCGGCGCCTCATCCATTGGTTTTGTTCTCGCCTTCACTGCAATTCGTACAGGCGATATCTCCTCGACACTTATTTCTTCCTACAGCACATGTTTAATGTTAGCGCTAAGCGTTAAGCCTATGAGGATTTCGAGCTTGTCAGCTACACTGTTGTTTCCGCTTGTTCAATCGGAAACTCACAAAACGAAGCGATATCAGTTCATCGCGCACGATAATCACGCGAGGTGAGGAAGGACGGGTGGGCGAATACATGGCAAAGCAGGGTAGGAGACAATTCACAACTGATATCTCTCGTATATGGGCCAATGGAGAGTATGTGCCCTAATCATGTCACGTGAATCCCCGTTCTTGTGTCACAAAGGCTGCCAAAAAAAAAAAAAACGAGAAATGCCAAGAGAGAATAAAACGCTCGATTTTCTATCTTCGGAGGTTGTTTGGTGACTTTAAAAAGACAAGGTGTGCAAACACGGGCACATGAGAGTAGTCAACACACCACAAACGCCTCTTACTGAAAAATCGTACAGCGGCGGAAGAGAAGGTAAAAAAAAAAAAAAAAGAATTAACGCAGCTTCGCACTAGTGGTGCCAAGCCTGGAGGAAATGCGGAGCTGGGCAGCCTTCTTTGTTTCTCTTCATTTTCTCTACATTTCCTCCTCTCTTTCTTTATTTTGCTCTGTTTCTGTTTTTTTTCTGTCTTTTCTCTATTTCTGTTGATTTCTTCCTCTCTTTTGATATATTTCCTTCTTTTTCTCTGTTTTCGTTTCTGTAGCGTTAGCTACACTGGCCTAGCCAAGCCCGTTTCGCGCGCCTCATCAAGAACCGTGCTGCACATGCGCGAGGATCAGTGATGTCACACAGTGATGTCACACACCGGAGCCGACACCTCCCGCGCATTCCGCCGCCGGTCTGCGCATTCCAGAGGAGTACGCCCTTACTGCGCCTGCGCAAACCCTTTCAAAAAATAAGAAACCTCCTCTCCCCCTCTCTCTCCTCTGGGCATCCCTCCCCACGACGTCCACACTCCCACTGCGCATGCGCGTCCCCCCTCTCTCTCCTCTCCTACACTCCCCCCTCTCTCGCCTCGCGACGCCGACGCAGGCAGCGTCTGCTAGCGAGATTCTTGGTTGAAAAAACTGACTGCTCGCGCTGCACAACCGTTCACTGGCCACCCCGTATATATGGCACTGGATCTTGACCTGCAAGGTGGTGCCGGTGGGAGATTTCTCCTGTGCGTTGTTGAACAATAAAAATTCGCAGCATGCGCGTTAACTAAAAGTGGACTGCGGGTCTCTGTGTCCAGTCGGAGTCTTCTGTCTCTCATTGCCCATTAGCAGCGATTGGCATGTTCCAGTAGGAAACACCGCTCCATCACTGCGTGCTTTGCGCCTCCCTAGTCGCTGCGATGAGCGCCAACGTCAACGCCGCCGCCAGTGCAAGCGTTCACATGGTTCCCTTTAGCGGGAGATGGCGTAATTTTCGCCTTCGCTGTGCAGTCGCCGTCTGACACTGCGCTGGAGCCGCTGCGCTTCTGATTAGCGTTTGCCGGTGTGGTATAGCCATGGAGAAGGAGAGCGCAAATGCTGCTCAACGGCGCAGAAGAGCGGAGAAGCCTGACTCATCGGATCCCGAAGTAGTTGCCTGGCAATTAGCGGTTGAGCGTAGGAAGAATGAACAGAAGAAGGCTAAACGTGCTGCGGAGACACTGGAGCAAAGGGAGGAACGTCTAGCAAAGCGGCGTCGCCAGGAGGCTGGGCGACGTGCCCGACCATCCCTGCAGCAGCAGCAACAAGACGCCGTCGTTGACGTCAAGGCTCGCCGATCGGCTGAATATACTGTGAAACTCAGCGAAAGCGCCAGTGCGACTCGGACCTTCCAGACGGACTTCGTAAACAATCCGTTTGGATAAGCTAAGAATAATCAGCTGAACCTTTTCTAACGCTACGTATATCCTGCCATAGCCGACCTAAGCCACTGCAACATTTTTGTCTTTTTTTTGTCTATTTCTATTGATTTCTTCCTCTCTCTTGATCTTTCTATTTTTCTTCCAATATTTTCTTTCCTTGTCACTCTTTCTATTGTTTGCTTGCTTCCTCCTTTTTTCTATTTTTATACGTGGTTTTGCCTGTGTTACACCAAGGGAGGACAGCATACAACAGCATACGACAGCTGGGGCCCCTTAATATCAACGTCAAGGCGCTTGAAGAACAAGTGGAAGACTTCTCCTTGGCGCGAGCGCGCGCTCAATATGCCACAGATCGCTATGCTATACGTTGGTTTGCCTGCGTTCGGGCAAGCTACGACAGACTATGATGACAGCATACAATGACAGCATACGACCTCCCGGGCTCCTGAAAAGCTCCGCACTTAAAATACTTATCTGCGCATTCCCAGGCAAGAGGCGACACCTATCCATACGTCGGCGAACTCACTCATGAGTCGACTCACTCGGACTCACTCAGACTCAGATTGAGCCGTGAGTCTGAGTCTGAGTGAGTCCGGGTGAGTAATATTTTGGTGAGTTTGAGTCCGAGGGAGTCCGGCTGAAGAAAATTTTTGTGAGTATGAGTCCGAGTGAGTTCGGCTCAGGAAAATTTTGATGAGTCTGAGTCCGAGTGACTCCAAAGCGCAAGATATATTTCTTGAGTCTGAGTGAGTTCCAGTTTTTTTGCCGACCTACTGTCATATCTACTCATCTTAACCCTCTATTGCATGGCGTCCTTTATTCAGGACAACTTATGGGAAGCAAACCTTATTATATCAAATACCTCATCTACTCCACAACAATAGCTATGTCCGCGAACTTTTAGAACAAAGTAATGCTAAAAAAAACAGTGTAAAGAAAAAAGTTAAGATGTACTTCCTTACGTGTACCGTGCCCTCATCGTACTAATCAATTATAAATATTTCTTGTGGCGTTCTTTGTACTTTTGTACGTTTGTGTAAAAGACGTTCATTTTCTTTTTTTATAATGTGCATTTCTGTACAATACTTAGTCTTCCGACTAAAAATTATCATGGTATGAGTTACATTTTTTTTTTTCTTGCTATTGGTGAATTGATGTTTACTTTAGCGTTATATCTTGAAGTGTGTGTTTCGACAAGTCTCTTACTTTTTTGAATTAGATTTACACTTTTTGTAAAATGTATCTTTTTCTTTCCACTGCATCTCAGCAAATGTATGGGTGGAGGGACCTTAGTCAGGCAGAGGAAATCTGCCTTTAGTCCCTTCAACCTAGGCAATCTTTTTTTGTTTGTCTGAATAAACATCATCATCATCATCATCATCAGCCTGTCTACGCCCACTGCAGAGCAAAGGCCTCTCCCATGTTTCGCCAATCAACCCGGTCCTGTGCTTTCTGCTGCCACGTTATACCTGCAAACTTCTTAATCTCATCTACCCACCCAATTTTCTGTCTCCCCCTCACGCGTTTGCCATCTCTTGGAATCCAGTCAGTTACCCTTAATGACCAGCGGTTATCCTGTCGACGTGCTACGTGCCCGGCCCATATCCATTTCTTCTTCTTGATTTCAACTATGATATCCTTAACCCCCGTTTGTTCCCTGACCCACTCTGCTCTCTTCCTGTCTCTTAAGGTAATAAGGAATAAACAATGAATGAATGAATGAATGTCCCATATTTGGCACATACCGATTAACATTTTTTTATAGCGGGCGCAAGTGGACCAGTGGAGAATGTGACACAGTTAGAGTAATCCTTATAGTTACGCGCACTAAATATAAAAAAAGCGCTGCCATCCCTAGAGCAGTATGAAATCTAGACATGAAATAGATTGCACGGTGCACGTGCAAGCTCGGATCACGAACGACAGTGACTGCTATATTTTTCTTGCAACCAATTTCTCGTTGCAGAAGCAAGAAAAAAATTATTTTGGCATATCTCGTGGCTTTGAAAAATTCATGCTCATTAAGGCTCTTCTCAATTCCGTTTTCCACTACGGTATATAGTCGGAAATCGGTATGTGCCATATTTGGCACAGTATGCATGTGAGTGATGAAATGTGCAATATGATGCCATCTATGTTTTGTTGCACAGTGCAAATACAAACGAAAAGAAATCATCTGAGATCATGCAGCACAGCTTGTTTTTGCCAGATTTCAGTTGTGGCGGTAGATTTTGAGATGCTTCACGAAAATATCGAGTGTCAGCACCAGTACCTGGCAATTTTTTGTTACATTATTGGCGTGGGTGCACGAAAAAATTATGTGAAGTCTAACCAGTGCACGGCGATATTTAGCTTTTACGATCTGTCGGCAACTGACGCTCACAACCACAAGTCAGCGGTTGGAAATTCGGGCAGGAAAGTATAGCAAGGCGGCACCATGCGAACAGGCAAACGTGTAAGCGGCCATCTTGCAAGTAGATGTCGGCAGTCAGATGCACTAACCAAAATGTTAAATTATGCCTGAACACAGGAAGCAATTGCTTTGCTTTATTCCACAAATCAAGCTAAAAAGACCGCAATCAGTGAGATTTTGTTTTTCAGCCATGGCAGCAAGTTTGCTCGCCCACGTGCATAGTGTGCCATATTTGGCACAAACCTTTATTTTCATTAATACAGTCACAATAAATCTGAAAATTTTCGTACATGTTATTCTTCATGTAGTTAATGATAAAAAATGATCAAATAATTTTTCTATTGATTTTCTCATAATTCATGCAATAGAGGGTTAAGCATTGCTACCAGCCTTGCCTGAATTCACGATTATACTCACGTCTACTCACACGTGTCCCAAAGTAGTGTCTTTCATACATCATTTTAATATTTATTGATCAGTGGCGCGAATTACGTAGGAAAGTTCCTTGACCTCCCCCCCCCTTGCCAACTTTTCCAAGGAAGTCCTTGATAAATATATCTTATGTGAATTGTCATATCTTTCAAGGAAAATGACCTTCCTGGTTTACGAGCACTCATAACTCGTATTCGAAGGTATTATATCAAAAGGCTCCAAGAAGAGCACCGATTACGTTAAATACTGGTGTTACAGAGCATTGACACCATGGTCGAAAAAGATAATTCTAGGCTGACGGACTCATGAGTCGACTCACTCGGGCTCACTCAGACTCAGATCGAGGCGTGAGTCTGAGTGAGTCCGGGTGAGTAATGTTTTGGTGAGTTTGAGTCCGAGTGAGTCCGGTTGAAGAAAATTTTCGTGAGTGTGAGTCCGAGTGAGTCCGGCTCAGAAAAAATTTGGTGAGTCTGAGTCCGAGTAAGCCCTAAGCGCCAAATATATTTCATGAGTGAGTCTGAGTGAGCTCCACAAGTTTTGCCGACCTGTGCACCTATCAGTGAGTTTCGCGTGATGCTCTACGTGAGAGATAACTGGTCACTCTCTTGACTTCACTCTTGTGTGTGTGTTTTCACGTCGTGTCGTTTTAACATCAATGTCTACCACCTAGCTCAGCTATCGGTTATTCTAAGTTTTTCATTGCCTTTACTTGTGTTCATAACGGAAGGGCAGCGCAGTTACACACGGACAGAGGAAAGAAGGTACACGAAACTCTGTCCGTGTTTAGTTGCGCCGCCGTTCCATGATGAAGTACTACCATCTAGCCCAAGTTTCAGTCTTGTTACACTTTACTACTTCTCTATTTATTTATCGACTTACTCCAGTCAAAATGGAAGGAACAAAGGGCATTAACCCATCGATATATATTACTTATCTATTTTATCTATCCATTCACAATGTAGTAGGCCCAAGACTCCCCGAATATGCTATCTAGCGAGTTGGGTCGTTGCCCTTAAAGCTGTCGGATGCCGCAACGCTGAGGTCGAGGCAATACTCTTGAGACTTCTGGGGGGAGAGAAAGATACAACTTCAGAGGAGCTATTCTCGATGTGCCCATCAAAAGGAGATGTCCAGAGTCCATTTCGGCAGAGCGCATTCACTTACTCAAAAAAATGCCCCCACCTCCCCAAAGGGAATCGTGAGGAAATGCGAATGCATTTCGCGCGCGCTTCACTCCATTTATATATAAGTGCGAGCGAGCGGACGGGAGAGTGGGGCGCAGGGGAGGAGAGAGAGCGAACGGCGAGAGGAGCGGCGAAGCACTGCACCTACCCTCTCCTACACTCTCTCCACACACGCGGGAGCTCCGCCGAGCTCCCGCGATGCGAGCGCCCTCACACACCAGAGCGCGCTCCTCCTTCTCCACTCACTCTCCGCTACTCCGCCCGCACCACCTGCTCCGGTTGCTAGGGGCGGGGATAAGCGCGCGCGCCCGCAGCTGTTGCTGTGGGAGAGGGGAGTGAGCGGAGAGATAACACCTGCCGGCGCGCGGACACCGACAGACGCCTGACATGCCCCGACTAAGAAATGCATTCGTATTTAAAAAGCGGTAAGCCGGGATGTTTGCTCTTGACCACGTCGATGCACAGAACCCCCCAGCACATTCTCAGTGTGAGAAGAAAGGGCTAGAAATTTACAGAAAGAGGAACTAGTCAAGTTTGATCTTGGATATGAGTGTGTCCCAGATGTTTGAGAACGATGCAGGGAATGCGTACCCACGTTTACAGGTGCGTTAGACGGGCGGCCGCATTAGCCGTTTCGCGACAGTTGACGAGTACAGTCGTCATGAGATTTTCTAACACTATGACCGATGACCACTATAATCGTCATCAACAAAAATTGGTCCCACGTGGAACTAATGACGCCTATATCCGCTGTAGTTGTGTTTTTCGTTGCGAGATGGTCCCACTTTTTCATGTATTTTTTTTAAAGTTTATTCTCCCTCCTCCTTCTGTGTCTCACCTTTCATTGCATTGCTGCCTCTGATACCGCGCTTGGGTATCTGTACGCAATTCGAAAAATGAAGAAACGTTATTTCATTAGAACAATGGTATCATTTTTCAGTCATTTCGGCAAGTCTTTTTTTTTTCTTTTTTTTTCTGTCGCGAGAGGGTTAAACCTAATTCGATGGCTTACGCGATCACAATTTCGCCACGGCCTCCGAGATGTGCGCCCAAAAGCAGGTGTCTGGGCGCTGCGTTCGTAGCGTTGAAGCGAATTCCGTTCCTCTCAGTGTCAAGAGTTGTGAAAGCTTCGTGACATCAAATTGACGTCGCGGAAGAAGAACCGGAAAAAGGGGCGAGATCGCCACTGAACTCGAGCCAATCAGCTGCGGCCGGAATGGAAGGTCCACTATATGGGTACACATGAAGAAATCTCCAGCCATAAAAAATGAAACAGGAGCATGCTGAGAACTGTGAACAGAGCATAGAGCACGAGGGGGGAGCAGCGTCGGAGGAGGATGGTTTGTGGACGTAAGGCACGCACGCTCATGAATTTTCGTTTCTTGCCCCTCGGCTCACCGAGAAAAAGGAAAACAACAGCATGATGGGAATTGTGACACGAGCCCGAAGAGGTAGCGGCTTCATAGGAGGTTGGCTTATAGATGCTAGGCGCGCTCTCTCTTATTTTTTTCCGTGTATAGTTGAAGAGCATTCCGTTCCTCTAATTTGAGTTGATAGTTGTGAAAACTTCGTGGCGTCAAAATGACGTTGAAGAGGAAGAACCGGAAAGCGAAGCCGCGCTGTTGGCCGAGCTCCGACGAATCAGCGGCGGCTGAAATGGAGAGTTCATTACATGGACAAAATGAGAAGAGCTCCCCCGGTGATGTATTTTTGCCCAGATTACCCGTTCGGGTTAAAATCAAAGACTAACGGCGGCGCGCCGCAATTATTGCGCGGCGGCGGCGGCGGCGTGGTCACTCTCGGGATTTCGGCGGCGGCGCGAGCGGCGTGAGCAAAAACAGGCGGCGGCGGCGGCGTGGCGCGGCGGCGCACAGCTCTAGACGGGATATCGCTATCGCGTTCAACTCTTAAAGGCGAAGCTTAAGGCTCCCCCAATTTTTTTACCTCGCTTTTCACCGCAAGACTGGAATTAGCAAAGCAATGTATATTAAGCAGACAAGTGAATGTACTGTGCACTCAGGTCCTTCAAAGAAAGTTGTGGGTTACGTAAACCGCACAGATACGTTCAATGATGATGATGAACAAACTTTATTCAGTTGGCAGAAAGATCCCCCCTCCCCCTTTCACAGGAGGGGGGACCCAACCTAGACGACGGCCATGATCCCGTGGGCCCTGGCGGCGTCTTCGGCCTGCCGTATTAAGCGGGCTTGTAATTGTGACTCGGAGCTGAGGAGCGCGGCCTTCCACCCACGCCCGTCTGGGAATTCGCCTTTCATGGGGGCCTCCGGGCACGCCCATAGCACGTGCATTACTTTTTTCCGACAACTACCCGTGAGTGGGAATAGCCCAACAGCCTTTGTGGTAGAATGTACAACAGTTGATTTATTTCTAAATGCACTAAACAACCATTAACAAATTGTGCTATTACTGATTGTATAGACCTTCTCAGGAGAGAGAAAAAAACGCTGCCATGTTGGGCTGCGCGCGGGAGTACAAAGGCGGACGCATCAGTTTCCGTGGTGCATTTTTGGGGGGGTCACGCTTGTTTAGCGTAGCCCAGAGAGGACTATGGCGGCGCCTAGGGAGCTGTTTTTGAAAAGGTGTATACCCATGCATTTTTCAGAGATACACAATGTTTCCATTTGTGTTCAATATATTTAAGGGGGGTAATATTAACACGAAAGTGTTTTATGCCGGGGTTCACCAAGACTTCAGTGACGTATTTCTGTCACGCAAATGACGTCGAAAAAATACACATGTCCTCTTGGTCCTCGACAAGAGATGCCGGACACGCTATCCACTGCGCCACCATCACATACTCTGTATGCTTTACAAACGCGCCTTTTATATCTACCACTGTCCTCTCACAGTGCTTTTGCTAAATTGAAGTAATCAATCATGACTGTGAATTCCACGATTAGTTCCTTCAAAGCGTCGTTTCCACGCGTCCGTCCCATTCGGCGCATTTCGAATGGGACAAGCGTAATTTTTTCGACGCATTAACACACCGCCAGGTGGTGACCTTATCCCAGCGTCGGCCTAGCTGATAGCAACTATCCGTACGAAAAAAAGTTCTGCAACGCGCAACTGCTTCGCTGCGGCCGTAACTACGCGTTCCCCGACTAACGCTGGCCCCGCGAAAAATTGCAGCCGGCCAACGGGGAAGACACGGCGCGCGTTGCGTTTCCCTCTGGTCGTGTAGTGGTGTTTAATCATAGAGTAACATACAAATTACAAGAGTGGTCACTGGGCCAAAAGCGGCGGAGCCGCAGCTTCATGTCGGCCGTGAGAGGGCGACACATCACTCTCAATCTTCAAGGGAACGCGCGTACTTGTTATCTACTTCAGTACCTTTTCTAGTTGCAATATGCGTCTACTTGTCGCAATGCGGCTCTGAATTTATCTTTATCGCCTGCGATTGGACGGTTCGATATCGTCTGGCAGGATCGGACATGAATCGGGTATCGGGTGCGAGAGTAGTGCAGAATGGCGTCGACGCGACGGCAACGTTGTCACGCTCCGTGTTCATGAGCGTTTAATGCAATGAAGTACGGACAGCTGCAGGATGACGCGATAAAAGATGTGCGATAACGTGCTACGTGGTCTTGAATTGTTACGTGTGCCTCTCAGCTTGGCGGCTGCTATTGGTAAGAACGCCGTCATTAATTTGCAAAGTGCGTATTGTATTCGTCATGTTAAGCTAACATTTGTCGCTTGTGCTGTTCGGCGCAGAGAGCTTTCTCGCGCTCCTCACTTCGCGCATGTTTGCGAGAAAATCGTTTCTTGGCGCGAGTAAGTGAGTCGCCGCTTGCGTTGTCAGGTTTTTTTTTTTTTTTTTTGTGCCGGTACACGTAGTTCGAATTCAATGCGTGAAATTGTGTGAAGAGTGCAGTTAGGCTTAACATCGTTATTTAATTGTGGCGTTCGCATTTTTCTTGAAGCTCTTGTTACGAGCGAGAATTTGTGAATCGAGAAAAATGTTTGTTAGCTGAGGCTACGATTTAATCTTCTGAATAAACACGACTGCCTCGGTAACGCATGCATGGCGCCAAATATTGCTTTGTTTTAGCTGCGGAATCTACTCGTGACTGTTTTTCGCGAAAAGGTGAAGTGAAGTGCGTCGGAGAAAATTTGGGCTAAGGCGGGAGAGAAGACATAGCCAACATCCTTTTTTTTCGTTTTTTTTTATTTTTTCAGATCATGCCGTCCGGAGTCAAATACTACGGCAACTACCTGTCGCGCTGCGTCGTTAACTGTATGCGTACGTGCGCGTGTACTGCAGTCTTACTGTTGTGTGGGGCCTTTCATAATGTCGCCCACTTCTTTATTGCTTCTGTAAAATTTAAACTCAAGATATGGCAGCTGTAATGCCATGTCTTGCAGTGCAATGAACCCACGTCTTCGTGCGCGCATGTAAGTGTGCATGTGCTTACCAAGAATGGCTTGAAAATAAAAGTTTTCGTCTCTTCCAAGAGTTCTTACGTTTTATTTAAAATGTCTGCATAAACACACAGTGGCATCGTGTGCTTGCCGCTCTGGCGGTACAGCTTACACGAAGCTAATCAATGCATGCAAACAACGCGTGAAAAAAAAAAAAACGCAATTAAAGCATGGCCTCTGAGACGAGCACATCCACAGAAGTGGTCTCGGAGGCCGTGTAATTTTTCTGATCTCTAGAACATGGCTTTCGAGACCACCGTTTCTACGGTCCCCATCATCTCCGAGGCTGCAAAGGTTCCCCCCGACCCGTTTGGAGCGCTGCGAACCGAAATTCAGCCGCTGGGGTCTATGGGAGTGTCCTCTCTTAACATTTTATGTTACTCTATGGTTTAATAACTAACATGCCGCGAGTAGGCGGCTTAGGCACCGTGCAGTCGAGTTTTCCAATCTGACTGCAGCGCCAGAACGCAATGCCTAGCGGAAGAAAAAAGCAACTTTGAGACGGGGTCGGTCAAAATGGAACGCGATGCGCGCTTCTCGCTCCCTGCATGAGTGGGCGGATTGTAGCCTGGCTACACGGGGGACGCGTGCGTGCGTCTGTTATGTGCGTGCCCCGAGCGGCCACTGTGAGCGAACTTGGGACGGGGCAGTGCGAGTGACGTAGCTCCCTCTAGTCAGTGGACGGTGCCTTTAGCCGAAATTCGGCGTCCAATCAGTGACGCTGTTCTGGCTGGCACACAGCTTTCTCTGATTCCGTTCTCGCCGTATGGCTACCAGAAGCATCTATGACCACAAGGGTTTGGTTAATCATTGATCATGGACGTTAGTCGCCGGGATACAGATGCACCACCAAGAGTCAACGTGGACGCATCCACGTTAAACGGTGCTATAGCTGTCAAACATCATTAGACGTTGTACGAACTCTCCTATATCAATGTACAGTAAACATTCAACTACTTCTGTAAAGACGCGTTTCACTTTCGTGTTATACCGATTCCGATGACGGAGGGATCAACCGTGTTTTTATGCCATTTGTCGTAATGTTTCTTTTTCTTTGTTTTTCTTAAATTGTTATGAAAACGTTCTAATGAATGCGTTTTCCATTGTATTTCGTGTTTTCTGTATAGTTTTCTGCAATTATTACCCATGGCCCTAAGTCTGTGTGATGCTGTTTATGTTGCCTGGTAAACAGGTCCGCAGTAGTACGTAATAAATAAATAAATAAATAAATAAATAAATAAATAAATAAATAAATAAATAAATAAATAAGCGGCCGCCGTTCAGCGGCCGTCGCCAAAAAGTGTACGCCACAACTCGTGGTTATTTTGTCGTCTACAAGTGAGATATCGCGCGCAATACGAGCGGTCTTTTTCGTCACCTTGCGTACATGTCGCTCCTTGGATTATTTTTCTGCTTTTCAGAGTTTGGTGTACTTCTCTAACTTATTTTATTTTCAGAGCGCCCATATGCATTCCCTTTTTTCTTAATAAGGATAGTGTTATCATATGAAAGGAATTAACAAAAAATTACACCATCTCCCGCTAAAGGGAACCATGTGTAGATGTGAAGCAGCGGGCGCTAACGCTTACATTGGCGGTGGCGTTGACGCTGGTGCTCATCGCAGCGTTGCGCAGGACAGAAAACTGGGGAGGCGCAAAGCACGCAGTGATGGAGCGGTGTTTCCTACTGGAACATGCCAATCGCTGCTAATGGGCAATGAGAGACAGAAGACTCCGACTGGACACAGAGACCCGCAGTCGGCTTTTAGTTAACGCGCACGCTGCGAATTTTTATTGTTCAACAACGCACAGGAGAAATCTCCCACCGGCACCACCTTGGAGGTCAAGATCCATTGCCATATATACGGGGTGGCCAGTGAACGGTTGTGCAGCGCGAGCGGTCGGTTTTTTCAACCAAGAAACTCGCTAGCAGACGCTGCCTGCGTCGGCGTCGCGAGGCGAGAGAGGGGGGGAGTGTAGGAGAGGAGAGAGAGGGGGGGGACGCGCATTCGCAGTGGGAGTGTGGACGGCGCGCGCATGGTTGCCTAGAGGAGTGAGGGGGGGGAGCGTAGGAGAGGAGAGAGAGGGGGGGACGCGCATGCGCAGTGGGAGTATGGACGCCGCGGGCAGGGATGCCTAGAGGAGAGAGGGGGGAACGTAGGAGGGGAGAGAGGAGGGGAGGCGCATGCGCAGTGAGGGTGTGGTTGCCGCGGGGAGGGATGCCTGAGGAGAGAGAGGGGGAGAGGAGGTCTTTTTTATTTTTTTTTGAAAGGTTTACGCATGCGCAGTAAGGGTGGTCACGCCGGCACACCACCACCGGATTAAGCTTCGCCATAAGATGCTTCACATCTAATAATAACAAAATATTCACAGATGATCGCCTTTCACTTGCTCCGTTACCGTTTATTCGGGCGTCCAATGAAATTCTGCCAATATATGTGGTTGGGCGCCCGCAGCAGCTCTACGGACGTGTGCTGTCAGCCATTTCTAATGAAAGCCTGCGTCTTCCGAGCTAGCCTACGGACGCCTGGCTAAAACTGCCTAAAGGGCCCCTCACCAGGCCCCATAACAAATTTTAGTTAGACGCTGGCAGTTGTTGTGTGTCCGATGAGGAGCATTATGCCAAAAGAATTTTTTTAATCGGTGCATTAGGCGCTGAGAAAACCGATATTTTGATGCGGAGCGAAACCATGATGCGAGGAGGCGAGCTCGAAACCCTTGCCGCTCGCCCCGCGTAGCCTTCGCAAGCCAAATCTCTTCCCTACCTTCTCCGGCATGCGGGCGAGGGCAACACGTCATGGCACGCAAGGTCACGTGTGCATGACGTGACCGAGGAAGCCCAGCCCCCCGAGCACGCGTGCGGCGTTGTTTTGTTGACGAGCGTTATTTTGTGGTCTACTGCCTGTTTCTTCGGGATAGATGCCTCGGTGCGCGTTCGTTTCACTTTTCACTGGCACGAGAGTGGCGGTATCATGAGCCAGTGCCGCATTAACGTTTACTTGGACGCGCTATAATAAATGAGCACACTGAGTGCTCGAACGCGCCAGAACATCACTTTCGTTTCCAGGGCTGGCGTCTGCTCGATGCGCTAACCGAGGGGACCCGAACGCATGCGAAACGGAGGCACATTAGCCCCGCATGCATATCGCTGCAATTCACTGGAACAAAAATGAAAAAGACGCACACATTCCCTTTGTGCGTCTCATTATTTCTCTCAAGTTTTATTCATCTATTCAAGCAACAAATTCCACAAACTACACATGTCGTGTCAAATAATTTTCGCAGTGTCACGTGCTACTGCTGTCGACGTCAGTGAACAGCCGTCTACGTAGGCGACCGACGTCACAGAACTGCCATCTGCGTAGGGCCATTCCGCCGCGTACGTCATCCCCTCATTCTCTACGCGCGAGCACGCGAAAGTAAGGGCAAGCAGCGTTCAGCTTGAAATATGACCCATTTCCGCGACGCGTAGCGTTCCAAAATTTGGCAGACGTGATCGTGAACGCTCAATGTATGAATTGCGCTCGTCAGCCTCAAAATTGTCAAACCTGTTGAGGGGCCCTTTAAGGAAGCAAGCGAAAGAACCTCACCTCTTAAATATATTTCACGCATGTCGTCCGCATGCAGTGGCGCAACGGGGTGACCACATTCGTTTTCCGTTGGACCCAGCCCGGGAAAAATTCGGCAGATCCCACTCCTCGTGGGAATCGGTTTCATGCGAAGCAGCCGGCGCGTAAACGTTTAGGCTGATTTCTTTTTCTTTTTTTAGATGTGAAGCATCTTATGGCGAAGCTTAATCCGGTGGTGGTGGCGTGCCGCGTGCCTACCCTTACTGCGCATGCGCAAACCCTTTAAAAAAAATAAAAATAAAAACCTCCTCTCCCCCTCTCTCTCCTCTAGGCATCCCTCCTCGCGGCAACCACACCCTCACTGCGCATGCGCATCCCCTCCTCTCTCCCCTCTTACACTCCCCCTTCTCTCCTCTAGGCATCCCTGCCCGCGGCGTCTACACTCCCACTGCGCATGCGCGTCCCCCCCCTCTCTCTCCTACGCTCCCCCCCCTCTCTCCTCTACGCATCCCTGCCCAAGGCGTTCACACTCCCACTGCGCATGCGTGTCACCCCCCTCTCTCTCCTCTCCTACGCTCCCCCCCTCTCTCGCCTCGCGACGCCGACGCAGGCAGCGTCTGCTAGCGAGTTTCTTGGTTGAAAAAACCGACTGCTCGCGCTGCACAACTATTCACTGGCCACCCCGTATATATGGCAATGAATCTTGACCTCCATGGTGGTGCCGGTGGGAGATTTCTCCTGTGCGTTGTTGAACAACAAAAATTCGCAGCGTGCGCGTTAACTAAAAGCGGAGTGCGGGTCTCTGTGTCCAGTCGGAATCTTCTGTCTTTAATTGCCCATTAGCAGCGATTGGCATGTTCCAGTAGGAAACACTGCTCCATCACTGCCTGCTTTGCGCCTCCCCAGTTTTCTCTCCTGCGCAACGCTGCGATGAGCGCCAGCGTCAACGCCGCCGCCAGTGTAAGCGTTAGCGCCCGCTGCTTCACATCTACACATGGTTCCCTTTAGCGGGAGATGGTGTATTTTTTTTTTTTTGGCTTTGAGGCAAGTGTCACGAGCTGGACCGATGTTAAATGCAGTAGTTGTGGGCACAACATGGGCTTACCAGGAACGTCCACTACACTGGCGTCTACTGGTGAATATACTACGTCAGTATTATTATCGGCGAATACTGGTGAATACAGACGTCAATATTATTGAAACGAAGTGCGCTTGACGGTGTGACGGTGTGAATATCACACGTAACTTTCGATAGCGTATTCCGCCGGGGTAGAGCAACGCTTGAATATAACTTGCAGAATCATACGAACACAAATGCAATGTAGGCTAGGCGAATACTAGTTCGAGATGTGTTAATGCATCTTTTAGGGTGATAGGTGAATTGTCTCTTTTATTGACTACATTCCAAAATTGCTTAGGGTTAGTAATTAATAGAGATGGTAATGTAGTATTGAAAAATAAATCCTTGGCACGCTTGAGGGCTTCTTTGTATTCAGCAGCCACGGTTTGATAAGCACTCCAACGTTCTTGAGTGCTGGTTAGCTTTGCAGAGCGGAAAATGCGTTTTTTTATTATTGCGTAGTCTTTTTAGCGATTGACTGAACCATGGTGATTGCCGGTTAGATGTGATGACTATGCGTGGTACATATTTTTCTATGAGTGATAGAACCTTTTCTTTAAATAACGTCCAGTTATTATTCACAGAGCGATCAAAAAAGTTGTGGATGTAATAATCCAAAAAAGCAGAGAGATCAGGATTAATAGCATCAAAATCTGCATGTTTGTAGTCCCGGATATATTTTTTGTGGTTGCTACTGTGAGGCACTGTGGAGGCGAAAGAAAAATGAAGCAGCGAATGATCACTTAGCCCCGGTAAGTAGGATACGGAATTGAAAAGATCAGGTGTAGTGGTGAGTACTAGATCTAAGATGTTAGAAGTGGTAGATGTAATTCTTGTTGCCTGCGTCACTAGCTGGGACACGTTGAAATCATTGCACAAATTCAAGAACGCGTCGCCCACACCCGTGAAGGGATGACAAGTGGAATGCACGTTAGACCAAACTATATTCGGGAAATTAAAGTCACCTACTAAAAGGAGCGGACTATTTGGATACCGCACTGTAATCATGTAAATGACATCATGAAGCTCGTCAACAAAAGTGGATGGACAGGATGGTGGTCGATAACAAACGCCCAGTATCAACTTCTTCGAACACGTCTGTATTTCAACCAGAACAAGTTCTAAAGCGTTACAAAGATCAATTGGAAAAAGACAAAATCGTGTCCGAAACCGCTATAAGCACGCCTCCGCCACACCGAGCACCTCTGTCGCACCGATAAATGTTGTAGTGTTTTTTGCAATCGAACAATTCGCTGTTATCAACCTGCGCAGACAACCAGGTTTCAGTAAGACAGATTATGTCGGTGTCAGAAGCATCGATAGCAGAGCATAGATCGTCACGTTTTGGAATTACGCTTCGAATATTTGTGAAAAGAAACGAAAGTTGGTTTGGGACCTCTAACTTTGATCCACTTCCCCTCGCCCAACGCTATTCAGTGCTGGGTGACACAGACGCATTAGGCAAATCGTGCGCGGGACCTGAAGTTTCGACTGATGGCTTAAAGGTACCCGAGATTTCAC
>JALIZH010018162.1:0-10250 GCA_030522465.1 Rhipicephalus appendiculatus | reverse complement strand
CCACCTGTCGTGCGCGCCGCTCCGTAGAGGATTCCTAGAGGACAGGACGGGGGACCGTAGGAGAGGAGAGAGACTGGGAGGGGACGTGCATGCGCTGTGGGGGGTATGGGACGCGGGAGCCGCTCCGTAGAGTAGAGGATTCTTAGAGGTGAGAGGGGGAGGGGACGTGAATGCGCTGTGGGGGTGTGGGACGCCGGAGCCGCTCCGTAGAGTAGAAGATTCCTAGAGGAGAGAGGGGGGAGGGGGACGTGAAGGCGCTGTGGGGATGTGGGACGCGGGCCCGCTCCGTAGAGTAGGTAATTCCTAGAGTAGAGAATGGGGGGTGAGCGTAGGAGAGGATAGGGGAGGGGACGCGCATGCGCTGTAGGGGGTGTGGAACGCGGGGGGCCGCGCCGTAGAGTAAACGATTTCTAGAGGAGAGAAAGGGGGTGAGCGTAGGAGAGAGAGAGGGAGGGGACGCGCATGCGCTGTGGTGGTGTGGGACACGGGGAGGAGGGACGGACTAAGCCCCCCCTCCAAACACATGCCTGCAAGATCATGGAATGGGGTCAACCTGGGACGGACAGAGCCCCAAGCATAAGATGCTTCGCATCTAAAACACTTCCCCCATCTTCAGCTAAAGGGCACCATGTGTGGATGCGAAGCAGCGGGTAGATAATTAGCTTGAGCGGGAGGAACGTCGCCGCTCTCGTTTCACGGCAGCGGTCCGGGCGCTCATCGCGGCGCTGCGCAGGAGACAGAATGAGGCGCGCGCGCTCCGTCATTTTCATACCGCGGAACTACCGTTGCGCCCCGAGCGGGTATGCAGCTCTCGCACCACCTGTCGTGCGCGCCGCTCCGTAGACGATTCCTAGAGGAGAGGACCGTAGGAGAGAGAGGGGGGGGGGGACGTGTATGCGCTGTGGGGGTGTGGGACGCGGGACCCGCTCCATAGAGTAGAGGATTCCTAGAGGAGAGGGGGGGCGAGGACGGGCGTGCGCTGTGGGGATGTGGGACGCAGGCGCCGCTCCGTAGAGTAGATGATTCCCTAGAGAAAGGTGTTGAGCGTAGGAGAGGATAGGGGGAGGGGACGCGCATGCACTGTGATGATGTAGGCCGCGGGAAGGAAGGACGGACTAAGCCCCCTCCAAACACGTGCAAGCAAGATCAAGGAATGGGGTCCACCTGGGCGAAAGACACCACCTGCCTAGCTATTCCTAAGCAGCCTCTCTGTGCACTCGGCCATGACTCTGATGACTGTGGTAGTGGTTGACGGTCTTCATATTACTACAGTGTTCTGGTTCGCATAAGTGGCGGGACGCGGGAGGGACGGACATAGCCCCGAGCACAAGATGCTTCGCATCTAAAAGTAACGCTCAATGACGAATACTGCTCTATTTCACAGACATTTTACTCATCAAAGGGACGCCGAAGTGCAGGAACGTAACTATAAATTCTCCGCATGTACTCGGGGTGATGGATGTAGTTTACGTAAGTAAACCAGGAATACCTGACGGTCTGCAAGAACTGCTGTGCATCAGGCTACCGCATTTACCGAGTCTTTCATGCACACGCTAAAATTCGCTGACGCGTTATGAGAAGCAGACGGACAGCAATCGACGAGTTTCCCCCGCACACACACGACAAGCGCGGCAACTACAACTACCCATCTCGGAGGCTTTGTAACTAAGCAAACCATAAACTATTTCAGGGGGCGGCGACAAGTGGCGACACAGTAGTACGGTGTGGCAAGGCACCCCTGGCCGTCATCGCAAAAAAAACACAGCATATCCACCGGAGTGAATGATGATGAGTGGGCGAAGCTGCGGAGGTTCATCGGTAAACCGTGAATCTTCCGTGAATTCTGCCCGGTACATCATCACCGACGTGAATCGGGCGCGTTTATACTAAAGGGTCGATGCGAGTTATGGTGACTGAAGCAATCATGGTTAAACCGTGAAATCTTCAGTGGTTTCGCCCAGCAGTAATCAAAGCGATAGTGTTTGTGAAATTTTATTCAAACTTCAACGACCGGTCGTCGTCCATAGTCCGCCAAGCAGCACGATCCGGCAAGCGCACTCGTACGGCGGTCCGCGCAATCGAAGAGCAGCTGCACCGCCAACGCCATCTAGCGTACCTTCACCCAACCGCCATATTGTACGCATGTCTATAGGACAGCGCCCTCTCGGAAACGAGACGAGAACTGGAGATGACAACACCATATCCACGGAGTGAATGCGGTAAACCGGTAATCTTCCGCGAATTCTGCGCAGTACATAATCAACGACGTGAGATCGGACGCATTTATACTAAAGGGTCGATGAGAGTCATGGCGACTCGCAGCTCACTTTAATTTTACATGTACGTTGTGAATTTTTTTATTGTTTAATCGCGCACAGGAGACATCTCACGCCGGCACTACCTTGGAGGTCGAAATCCAGTACCTACTGGCTACTCAGAGTTCATGGACAACCGAGGACCACCGATTTAATGCCATAAGGAGCTTCGCCCCTAAATATTAAGGCGAAAGCCTTTAATGTCTCATGCTCACGTCCGTCCGGTGTCCGTCCGTCCACACCCCCCACTGCGCATGCGCCAAACCATTAAAAAAAGAAATAAAAATAAAAAACCTCCTCTCTCCTCAGGCATCCCTCCCCGCAGAGGCCACACCCTCACTGCACATGCGCGTCCGCTCCCTCTCTCCCCCTCCTATACTCCCCCCTCTCCTCTAGGCATCATTGCAGCGGCGTCCACACCCCCACTGCGCATGCGCGTCTTCCGCTCTCCTACGCTCCCCCCTCTCTCGCCTCGCGACGCCGACGCAGGCAGCGTCTGCTAGCGAGTTTCTTGGTTGAAAAAACCCGACTGCTCGCGCTGCACAACCGTTCACTGGCCACCCCGTATATATGGCAATGGATCTTGACCTGCAAGGTGGTGCCGGTGGGAGATTTCTCCTGTGCGTGTTCGAACGATAAAAAATTCGCAGCGTGCGCGTTAACTAAAAGCGGACTGCGGGTCTCTGTGTCCAGTCCGAGTCTTCTGTCTCTCATTGCCCATTAGCAGCGATTGGGAAGTTCCAGTAGGAAACACCCGTCCATCACTGCGTGCTTTGCGCCCCCAGGTTTCTCTCCTGTGCAACGCTGCGATGAGCGCCAGCGTCAACGCCGCCGCCAGTGTAAGCGTTAGCGCCCGCTGCTTCGCATCTACACATGGTTCCCTTTAGCGGGAGATGGTGTAACCTTTAAGGCGAAAGCCTTTGAATGTCTCATGCTCACGTCCATCCGGTGTCCGTCCGGCGTCCGTCCGTCCGTCCGTCCGTCTGTCTGTCTGTTCGTCCGTCCGTCCGTCCGTCCATCCGCCTGTCCGTCCGTCCGTCCGACAATCCGAGCCCTGGCACGTAAGCCAGGTGGCCGCCGGGATGCGCATACGGACGCCGGTCGCGTCGGACTCTATAGCGCTCGCGCTTTGCTTGCGTAGCGTCGCTGTGCATAGAGTTTGCAATCATTCTGACCGACGCCGTCTCAATGGACCCAGGCGTTCACGCAATACACTTTCCAATTTACAAAGGGTCCGTCAATTTAAGAGCTGGAACGCGGATGGCGTTTGCACGATGCGCAAAAGCGCGCGAAAATACTAACGCATGCGAACGGAGGAAGATGAGTCTCGCGTCTCGCTGCGATTCGCGGTAAAAAATTAAAGAAGAAAACACACACCCATTCGCTTTGTGTCTTATCCCACTGAGAGTGTAAAAGGAAAAAAGACATGGTGTAATCAGTGGAATGGCCCCACGCTTTCGCCGAACACACTTTGGAATGTCCAAAGTGTGCTTCAATTTTATTCATCATATACAAGTACTAAACGAGAGATGGCTACATACAACGGGGACGCACCGACCCACGGCTTAAGGAGCTTCGCCCCTAAAAGAGCCATGCTTTCGGCGCCAGACGGCACACTACCCCATTCTAGTACACCATAGTGGTGGTTCACCGTTTCTTGTTGCGCTGCGAATGAGTTGTGAGTTTGCGCACCACCTGTCCTCACCACCTGTCCTCGTCTCGTCATTCGCAGCGCAACAATAAATCATGAACCTGTCAATCTCAATGCCACAAGTCAACTGCGGTTCCTTCTTGTGGCACGGGTACATTACACTGGTGTCGTCTGTGATTGTTCACGCGTACATAGTACGATCCACGAGGGATCCTCGTCAAAAAAAAAGAAAAAGAAAAAAAACGACAGATCCCGTGGGACTCGATGTAATGCGAAGCAGCCAGCAAGGAGTAAATCATGATCTACATAACACCCATGTCATGATTTACATGTAGGAGCTTTCATTTATGTTCGTCACATCGTCACGTCGCGCAATACCCATCTTGGTGTATATCAAGCTAGCAAACTGGACGCAAGCGCACCATGACCATGAAATCTGGATGGCCTTGTACATGACATGAAAGTCGTGATTGAATTCTGGTGTCGTGAATACCAATTCTGCTGTATATCAAGCAATCGAAACGGCCGCGAGCACGCTATGAGCGTGGCATGCAAATCATGGCGTACACCACATGTCATGATTCTTATATTACCACTAGTCAATTATGTTGTTCATACATAAACTTCAAGCAGAATTGAAGGACACTTTGTACATTCCAAAGTGTGTTCGGCGAAAGCTTGTGACCATTCGAATGACTATGCGATGTCTTTTTTACACTCTCAGTGGGATGGCACACAAACGGAATGTGTGCGTGTTTTCTTTTTTTAATTTTTTATCGCGAATCGCGGCGAGACGCGAGACTAATCAGCCTCCGTTTCTCATGCGTTCGTGAAACCGTGGTTACACGGTTTCACGAACGTTTACATGTGATTACATGTTTACATGTGATTAGCGAAGTAGAAGGCGCGTTTCCCTCTCCGGCTCGAAAACCACGTGGGCTGCACGCAACACGTGTTGAGGCGATCCGAAACCAACGGAACGGGACTTAAAACGGTGGGCCAGCGCGATATCGTTGGCGAAATCATTTCGTCCGAGTAATAACAGCGAGTAAGAGCTCGTCGACAAGGAAGCAAACACAAGGGAACGTCATACTAGATGCACTGACTACGGCGAGTGTGGTGTCAATGTTTTCACGACATTTATTCACGAACTGTATGGACAACACGATCGGCCGTGCGCCGCCTTCTATGGTTGCATTCCGTTTCCCAAGCGGCGCCCGGCCACCGTACTCGTGTTCCACACAACAGCGGTGGTCGACCTTTTGCACGGTGCAGGTGTGCGAGTGACACTTGAACGCGGTTGCTGTAAGGCCGAGAGTACACTGCTAGGGGCGAGCATAGCAAGCGAAACAGAAAAGATAATTTAATGCGCACAAGCAAGTTGTTGCTGTACACATATCGAACACGAAACTACATGTGCACATGGTGCCCGCATTTCGTCTAGCGGAGCACAAACGTTTCGTCCCTTGTCACAAGCAGGAACACTGCACAACCGTCACTGACCTGCAAGGCGTTCGTCGTGGTTCCGTTTTGTCACGGTGCCTGAACACGATTTTGCTGAGCACATCGAATACTTGATCGGCGTCATCCACTGCACGGCAAGTCAATATACGCGATCCTTTCACGCACTGTTGAGGCCCCGTGGCTAACAACAGGTTTTGTAAACGTTGCCAGGTACAATAACCGCCGGGAGAACACTGCGTAGCTAACAACGCGGTACAAAGCATGGATATCGTCCAGCACCATTGAGTACGAGACCTGCGGAGGAGCACATGCCGTCGCCATTACCGCCACCACTACACCAGCTACACTGCACAAAACGTCACCATAGCAACGCCGCCATTGTGCCCAGTGAATATGGCCGCCGTGACGTCATTTCCTCCACACTTTTTGCGTAGAGCGCCGGCCGGGCATGCCCTCTCCTGAGTTATTCCTTCCTCCGTGGTCAGAATGGAACGCGATGCGCACGTCTCCCTCTTTGCATGATTGGACAAGCTGGGCTCAGCGACGCTACACAAGCAAAGCGCTAGCGCTGGAGAGTCCGACGCGACCGGCGTCCATTTGCGCGCCTCGACGGCCACCTGGCGCCGTGCCAGCGCACGCGGATGGATGGGTGGACGGGTGTGAGCATGAGACATTAAAGGCTTTCGCCTTAATACCGAACTTGCAATCAAGCTACTGAAACGGCCGTGAGCGCGCTATGGGCGTAGCATGTAAATCATGTTGTGCATGACATCGATTTCATGATTTTCATTTTGCGATCTGTCATTTATGTCTGCCATACAGACACATCTCGGAATACCAAAGTTAGTGCATAGCAAGCTAGCGAAATGGCCGCGAGCGTGCCATGAGCATGGCATGCAATTCATGTTGCACATGACATGTCACGACTTACATATTACCACTTGTGATTCATGTTCGCCGTACATTCACGTCACGCAATACCAAATTTGGTGCATATCAAGTCAGCGAAACGGCCGCGAGCGTGCCATGCGCGTGGCATGCAAGTCATGTGGCACATGACATATCATGATTTCTATATTGCCACTAGTCATTTAGGTTCGTCATACAGTCACTTCATGGAATACCAATTTTGGTGTATATTAAGCAAGCGAAACGGCCGTGAGCGTGCCATGAGCCTGGCATGCATGTCAGCATGCCACACTTTACTCGCTACGCCACACTTTACTCTCTCACCTCCTCTTCAGCCCCACTTCGCTTTCCAGCACACTTACTCGACGGAATCATTTATAGCTATGCTATACGTGTTTTATCCTGTGTGACGTCATACATGGCTATGCCATGTTTCGCCCTCACCCCTCCTCTTTTTCCGTCTCACCCTTTCTTTTCCATTGCGCATCCGTACTACACCGTAAGATGCAATACCATTCGATACATGGTTTTGCCTGCATGATGTCATACATTACTATGGTATGCTTTATCTTGAGGGAACGCATACCTTTATTGCTTCCACATGAAACGTAACAACCACAACTGAACTGCTTGCGGGAGCACACGCAGTTTTTCTATCTTCCGTCAGGCGAGAGTGTTCCTATGAGCAGCGCTTGTCGATGCAGCGCCGACGCAGCGCGCAGGCGCGGAAACGGCGCCGCAACATTTCGCCACACCACCCACCCAGGCAAAGAGGTGCCCTCAGGGTTGAAGAGCATTCGGGACCCGCACCTGTTGTGCAAAGCGATGGTGTGTAGGGCACGGGTTGAGGCGTGTTAGGCTGTTGCGGGTGGAGTACTGGAGACGCCCAGGAGTTGGTACCGTTCTCGGAGAGGATGTATGATGGCTTCAGTCGGTTGATGGGTACGCTGACGTTCCTCCCGCTGATTTGAAGGGTGAATGTTCTGTCGTCACGACTGATGACTTTATGAGGTCCGGAGTACGGCGGTTCAAAAGGCGCACGTAGAGTGCCATCACGGAGAAAGGCGTGCGAGCATGTTGCCAAAGTCCTTAAACACGAACGGGCCCGGCTTGGTGTGACGTACTGCTGGCGATGGGCGCAGTGCGGCCATTGTGCGACGGAGCCGGGCGATAAAGTCTGCAGGGTCCATGCTGGTCATGTCGGGAGTTGACGCGCAGATAAGTTTCCCGGGTAGGCGAAGCGGCTCCCCGTAAAGCGAGCTCTGCGGGCGTGGCCTGGATGTCTGGTTTGAAAGTCGCGCAAACCAAGAGCGACGGCCGGGAGAGCCTCGAGCCAAGGTTGAATTAGGGTGGCACATGATGGCTGCCTTGAGCTGTCGGTGGAACCGCTCAATCATCTCGTTGGCACAAGGGTGGTAGCTGGTTGTCCGTGAACGCTCGAACCCGGTGGAAAGCCCGAGGAGCCTGAAGATTTGGGACTCGAATTGCCGTCTTCGGTCGGTTGTGACGCGACAAGTAGTGCCGAAGCGGGAAATCCAGCCGGAGAAGACGGCCGAGTCGACGTCTTCTGCGGTGAACCTTTCGAGCGGCCATATCTCGGGCCATCGAGTGTAGTGATCAATGGCGGTGAGGCAATAGCGGTAAGGTCCTGCTGGTGGAAGGGGACCAATGATGTCGATGTGGATGTGTTGAAACCGTTCCGACGGCAGGGGGGAATGCTCCGAGCGGCGAATGGACGTGACGGGTGATTTTGGCGCGCTGACAATGAATGCACGTGCGTGCCCAGGTGCGGCAGTCCCGTTGCATTGAAGGCCAAACATAGCGCTCAGTCACTAGTCGTGTAGAAGCGCGGATGCCGGGATGGCTGAGGTTGTGCCAACTGGTTGAAGAGGTTGTGGCGAGGCATAGAAGGGACATACGGTCCGACTCATCCGGTTGATATGTCGCAGTAGAGAGTGTCCGTCGACCCTGGGACGGCAACTTGTTGAAGTTGAAGATAAGAGCCATTCTCGAGGAGCTGCTGGAGTTCGGCGTCCATCTTCTGAGTGGCGGTGATAGTGATATGGCAGGCGAAGCTCCGGAGAATGACGACGCCACGCAGCCGAGTTGATATGATAGCGCCGCGAGGGCATACTGGAGCTTTCTGCGGCTCACGGGTGAGCTGTCTTCATGGTCATGGGAGCCGGCTGTGACCAACGCAGCATCGATCGAGTACAGTGCTGGCAAGGCCGCAGGAAATAGCACAGAGGTCGACGCTGTCAAGGCGTTCACCACGATGCGGAGTCACGCGATGGTGCGACAAAGCTCGGCGGTGCTTTCGGACGATCCGCACGCGGAGCCAGTGGTGACGTACGAAGATAACGAGTACTCCTCGATCAGTGCACTTGCTGTTTAGATTAACTGCCGGTTGGGCGTGTTGGTATACGTTCATGATGGTGAAGCGCTAAAATAAAACGGAGACTTATGAAGAACACAGGCTGAGGCGCTAATAGCAACTGATTTTATTTAGAAAACAATGTCCTCATATATATCAAATGTACGTCAACGTTAAAACCAACAAAAAAAACTTTACACGTGATCATGAAAGAAACAATCAGCCAAGAGATAAAAACCGCTCATGCGCTCATACAAAGGCAACAAACGCACTTCATTTTACCTTCTCTCTAATCGAGGGAACCGCACATTCCGAGAGCAAAACGGATGGCTGGCTAACGCAACCATTGCCATTCTTCCTTATATGATAAGCCTCAACTATCTTTCTGACAGTGAAATTGGCGTGCTTGTCAACAATAGTGGTTTTCTAGGAGCGAAGCTCCTTAGGCTGGCACCCCGTCGTCGCCGTCGCCGGTTGAAGCTTCCCTGGCACGTGCCAGCAGTGGCGTAAGCCTCAACGATCATCATAAGCCTCAACGATCTCTGTGACAAAAAGCCACTATTGTTGACAAGCACGCCGATCGAACTGTCCGACAGATCGTTGAGGCTTATCATATTAGGAAGAGTGGCAATGGTTGCGTCAGGCAGCCATCCGTTTTGCTCTCGGAATGTGAGGTTGCTTTTTTAGAGGGAAAGTAAAATGAAGTGCGTTTGTTGCCTTTGGATGAGCGCTTCTGCGGTTTTTATCTCTTGCCTGATTGTTTCTTTTACGATCACGTGTAAAGTTTTTTTTGTTAGTTTTAACGTTGACGTACATTTTATATATTGAGGGCGCTGTTTTCTAAATAAAATCAGGTTGCTAGTAGCGCCTCCTCCTGTGTTCTTCATAAGTCTCTGTTTTCTTTTAGCGCTTCACCATCATATACTCACTGTGACGGTATCGTCCGCCTCGGTGGAACAGTGGCTACGGTGCTCGGTTGCTGACCCGAAGGTCGCGGGTTCGATCCCGGCCGCGGCGGTCGCATTTCGATGGAGAGAAAATGGTAGATGCCCGTGTACTGTGCGATGTCAGTGCCACGTTAAAGAACACCAGATTGTCAAAATATCCGGAGGCCTCCACTACGGCGTCTCTCATAATCATATCGTGGTTTTGGGACGTTAAACCCCATATATTATTATTCTTATGTGGCGGTATCCTTCGCTGAGAGAGCATGGACAGTACGCCTAAGCGGTTGAGGTGCCGATGGAATACTGAGCGAGGCGTTGTCGCAGCGGGAAGCGTGGACGGCATTCCCTGGCAGCGGTAGGCTGCGCACTGTCTTGGCGGCGCCGGGATAAGCCTGCCTTTGCGCCATTGAGAAGGCCTGGACGCCGTCTTCGAATGGTGACATAGGGAGTTCCCAGCTGTAGGAGGGTCGCAGACTCCATCATCGCGGTACTATGAGCAGCGTTCGCGAGAAGGAAAGCCCACAGCAGCGATCACCCACGAAGACGCGCTTACGGTTCGTAGTTCGTAGACTGCGCCATTGTAGAGGAAG
>JALIZH010018161.1:0-14574 GCA_030522465.1 Rhipicephalus appendiculatus | reverse complement strand
TCAAGGGGCTAACATTTAGTCCTCATATTTACACCTTACCAGGGCAACCGTTAGTCCCCACAGTTGCACCTCAGTGGACTAACATTTAGTCCTCACATTCAAACCTTCCCGGGCAACCGTTAGTCCCCACAGTTGCACCTCGCCGGATGAATGGTCGGTCCACTCAAATACTCCACTCGGATGAACTTTTTGATCCCCAGTTCAAATAATACGTTAATCCCCAGGATGATTTCCTACAGTTACTCTGCGCAAGGCTAAATACTTTTATCGCGCGTTTTTCTCCGCAGTGAACAACAAATGGCACGGAAAAGAACACGCGAAAAAATATTTAGTCATGCGTGTTTCACTGCTTTCGCAGTCAATGCAACAACGAAAGACAAAAATGGGACAACGAACTGTTTTATTTTTCTATATACATATAAACTTTCTGCATTGTTTCGGTGAATTCACTGTCAAATGCCAAATACAGGTCCAGCCGCCTTGTCATATCTCCTACAGCCTCTTTGTGAAGCTGCTCCGACGGAGGCGATAGATGACTGGCACTGCATCACCAGCGCACAAAGCACGTCGTGGAAAACCGCTGCACAAAAAGATGGCAAATAGTCACACGTGAGACAGAGGACGAAGATGCACGCACATGGCAAATACGTAGAAGGTTAAATAAAAACACACGTCTAAAATATGGCATACAAATAATTTCACCACGATGCCATACATCAAACACTCATTTCGAGCCACATAGCGCCACAGCCGCAGCCATCACGCCGAGGCGCCGCGAACCGCCTCGCCGCTAACGAGTCGGCGAGCTTTCTGCGAGCGACGTCACAGAACACCTATACTATTATATGTAGAGAAGAGGGAAACTGTACCTTTGACAATGCAACACAAATAAGGGTAGCGGTGGCGTTGTGAACTAAAGTATCCGACCTAGAGATGGCGCTGCTAAAACTGCCATCATCATTACGCTGGGGCAATATGGCTGCTGCATTGCTGGCGGGTGCGGGTGGTCGCGCTGCGCGCCGGCAGGTTGTGGGCGTTTATTCACCGCTGTCGCGGGATAGTATTCGCGCGCACGGCAGCCTAATGTTACTACAAATATTTCCGCTAAGTCGCCAGGTGACCGCGAGGCCTCAAGTGGCAAAAAAACACGCCAAGCAAGTAAGCTTACGTTGTTTATTGGCAATCGTGAATGTAGTAGTACCTATACATGTAAACAAGGAGCACTGTCAAGTCACAGAGTTGAACAATACACACAAAACACAGTATTAGCCATCTGTTTAATAAAATTCCCTGCTGAAATTAAGCAACTTTGTCTCTTCGCTCGTTCAGAATACCATTTATGAATACGCGGAACGACGCGTCAGACAACGATATTTACGCTGGGCG
Organism: Rhipicephalus appendiculatus; assembly: GCA_030522465.1. Classification (NCBI taxonomy): domain Eukaryota; kingdom Metazoa; phylum Arthropoda; class Arachnida; order Ixodida; family Ixodidae; genus Rhipicephalus; species Rhipicephalus appendiculatus. The sequence goes on along the minus strand of JALIZH010018161.1, from coordinate 13,188 downwards.
ACCCTTGCACAGTACTTACGTACGTAAAGTGCTGCCCGTTGTCTTTCTCACTACACATGCGCGTTTGAGGATTTAAGCTGTAATAAACATAACGGGTTCTCGTTATTGTGCGTAATATCCTTGTGTTCGTGCCTGCGCGTCCGATCTTTTTACGACTAATTCAGACAACTAGTTCAACTTTCAGTTGTGCTAACCTCGTCTATCCTGGGAAAACACCATTTACGGGATTCTGTTGAAAGGCAAACTTGGTTATTACATGAGATAGAGGATGCCTGTGGGTGTTCCCAAAAGCACTCATTTGAAAAAAGAAACGATACACCTGTGGACAGCACTCGCAATACATTGCACATGACATATGCACATACAATAGGGACATATGGAACATTAGTACACAAGACAGCTAGGAAGTGCTGGAAGTCGCGGTAGCAATGTTGGAAAAATAGGCAGTGAGTAATCATGTTTGTCCAATCTCTATAATTAACTTTTTTACGAGGGTTATTCATAAAGTAAGGGCAGTTTGCTAACCTTTTAATATTTACACGTCAGAGTAAAGATTTATATGCACAGCACCATCTGTTAATTTACCGCGAAAGTTACTGAAGTTATTGTTCTGGCTCAGTAGTCATCTGCTTGTCGGGGAATGCAATGACAATGTTTGCGAAAATTGTTGCTCCCGCCTGTTGTGAGGTTGCACGCTGTAATTTGATTTTTGCATGCAAGAGAATCATCAGCTTCTCCAATTCATGGGTTGCTGTGCCTAGTTTACGGACCAACAGTGATAAGTGAAAGAAAGGTCAGAAAATGGTGTCGAGACTTCACAAACGGCTGCACAAATGTGTACGGCAAAGAGCAGAGCGGCAGGCCAAGCATCCAGACCAATGAAACTATTCAAGTGGACAGGGCCATTGCAATTAGATCAACGACTAACAGTTAGTGGTCTGTCAGATAAAGTTCCCCTTGTTGGCCTCACTACAATTTACACGATTTTAGCTGGAAATGCTCAGATATCACAATTTGTTTCAGCTGGGAACCAAAGGTTCCTTACCGACCAACTCAAACACCTAATAATGTCAAGTGGACGAGCATTTTTGGACGGCTACCCACAAGACAGAGATGCTTTGTTTTCACACATTGCTACATATGACGGTACTTGGATATCCTATGCCACTTCAGAAACAAAACAACGATCAATGCAGTGATTCCACTCCCCTTCACAAAAACCGAAAAAAATTCAAGGAATTTGTTTACTCCAGTCAGAAAATGATGGCAACCATTTTCAGGGACGAAAAGGGAATTTTTTTGGTTGAATTCACAAAATGTGGGCCACAGTTACAGCTGACATACACCGTGAAACGCTCACCAAGCAAAAATGTATGATAAGAAATCGACGACGTGGCAAACTCTCGTCTGGAATCATCCTCCTCCATGACCACATGCGTCCTCGCACCACAGCCAGAACCAATGAGAAGATTCAAGGTATTGGTTGGGAACACTGATAACCCACCCTACTGTCCCGACCCCGCACCAATTGACTATTTCCTATCTTTTCACTTGAAACAGTGGCTCAGGGTACAACGGTTTGAAGACAGCAAGAAATTGAAGACCACCGCTGTCAACAGGTTCAATTCCCAGGTAGAGAACTTTTATCTAGAAGGACTAAAGAAACTAGTGTGGTGGTACGAAAAGTGCTTAGAAGCTAACGGTGATTATGTAGAAAAGTGCAGTAGGTTTGTGCTAAACTAAGCCCGCCAATAAAAACCTTTGTTAATGAATATTTATTTGTTTGGGACCAAACAGCCCGTACTTTTTGAATAACCCTCATAAAATTGTTATGCTTTGCATGGACAAATAAATAAATGAGCCCATTTTTTTTTTGGTGTCTACGGTGCATAGTCGTCAAAGACACTGCTCATACGATGAACGATTGCAGAAGCTGAATTCACATTTTCATTCTTCACTACCTCCTAATTGTCTGCCTCACTCTTAACATGAGTATCATACAAAACTAGCCTTTTTTGGCTACGTAGCTCACAGCAATACCAAGGAAATAGCTTTCAGTACACATTCAAATCTTCAACATGTACAAACACTGGCCAACTCTAATGAACTCTGATTACACCTATTGAGTGCACTCAATTAACGCTCTGTTAAAAACTCCATGTCGTGTCAGGTCTGTTATCGTGAACAAATATTATTAAAGTAAAAGCTCATTAATTCAAACTCAGTTAATTCAAAGTTACAATTAATTCGAACTGATGCCCTGGTCCCGGCACAGCCCTGTGTATTTCTAGGGAGGAATTTCCCAATAATTCGAACGCGTTGGTATCAACAACAAGTTAGCTCGAACTGGGAGCCCCTGGTTTTCGTCGCTCCTCGCAGAAGTCTGCCCAGAGTGATCACAATATGTTGCAACATCAAACCAAACTAAATTTACTAGAGATGCAAAACAACAAAACAGCATCATTTCTCAGCAGATGAGATTTCAGATGCTGCACTGGAGCCCGTGGGAAAGCTACAAACAATGCTCATGGAGTCGCGATGGAAGAAACGCAAGTGAAATGCAATTTACCGATTACTTTTAATTTTGATTGTGTTAACTCTGTCATGTAAATAAACATGTTTCGGAGCCTAAATATCATATATTTCGACATTAAGGCTGACTGCTTGCAATGCACGTCGATGTTTTTTTTTTTTGGCGTATCACAGACTGATCAATTTTGATCGCTGTTAGAGCTCCATGAACTTAATTTACGAATTCACCTGCCACAAACGTGTAGTAGCGCCTAGTTCGCTTCTTTGGATTCTGCCTACGCATTGTCGGCACAATGTCTGTTCATTCTAGTGCCTGCCCACTAATTTGAACAATTTCACATTCCCCTTCGAGTACGAATTAACGAGCTTTTACTGTATTTGCTATTTGTCTGTGGCTCAACTTCACAAACAAAACAAATTGCTTGCACAAATGCAACGGGGATGTACCCTCTTTTCTGGACAGTGCGTGTTGACATATCATCCCATTAATGTATTGGCAATGTTCATTGAACAGAGCTAAAGACGAATTTTTTAGATTCTTTACAAATGCCTCAACCTGTTCCATAGAATACTGCCCAAAATGTCATTATGCACATGCTTTCATTCACCTATGCCCATCATCAAACATTATGTATTCCAGAGTAGTGACCTGGAAGTGCCATCCAACAATACTTATACACTGAGGTGCCGTTAAATCCACTCATCTCCAAGTGACCACTGCACAGCATGTCTTGTTTAATGAAGGGACGAGTGCTTGCACACAGTTTCCTATTTTAGGAACCTTCACAATGTCACTCCCAACAAGTAAGCGGTACCAGTAACTTTTCGTTTCAGCACTACTGTAGCTGTTCTTGCCATTCCTTTGCAACAGTCTTCGCATTCAAAGCAATCTATACTGAAAAGGCAGTGCTACTAAATATGCACTACTACTGGCCCATTTGCTACCTAGTTATATGTGATACTCTATGCAAAGTTTGACACGTAGAGTGAAGGTACAGTATGTGTCTGTGGCTCAACTTCACATACAAAACAAATTGCTTGCACAAATGCAACGGGGATGTACCCTCTTTTCTGGACAGTGCTACTAAATATGCACTACTACTGGCCCATTTGCTACTTAGTTATATGTGATAATCTATGCAAAGTTTGACACGTAGAGTGAAGTACAGTATGTGTACCCCCATCACATGCACTATCCAAAAAATTTGAAGCGCGCACATTTCCTCTAAATTGAGTAATTCATGAAGCAAGAAAATAATTGGTGCACCCAATTTTGTAGTGCTTCGACATACTGTACAATATCACTGCTTTTCAGTATACCTAAGGCTTGCGGTTGTATGCCTCGTAAATATTGGTGGCCCATGGGCTTATTACCACGGCAACTGTTGAGCTTCTTACGACTTGATGTGGGTAGCTTGGAAACCAATGATCTCTCTTTTGTTCAGTTTCCTGAAAAGAAAAAAACCGAGTCATGAGAAGGAGTAAGACAGAAATGGTTAAACGAAAATTGGTTCAATAAACAAAGTGTCTACAACCATACCTTGCGAGGATTTTGGCCCATGAGTTTACTTTCAGTGATGACACATTTTCTGCTGACCCGAGGTAGGTTCAGAGATAAAGCATCCAAGCGTATGCTGATATGAGCAGTTCCTTGGAGGCTGTGGTTGGGCTGAAAGAGGAAAAAGCAGTCATGGTTACTATACTAGAAGAGTCAATGTATTTGTGATTCATGTCTAAAAATTATTATTATGATTATTTGATTTGCATACCCAGATACACAAGGACACAGAGGAAAGAAGGAGACAGCAAGCTGGCAACTGCCACCTGGAGGGGCACAACGCCTGCTTACTCTTTCGGGAGGAGGGAAGAGATAGAGGAGAGGGAGATAGGAGGAGAGAAAGAGGGAAGAAGGGAGGGAAGTATAAGAAAAATTGACGAGGACTTAGACAAGCATAAATAAACACGGAAAAAACGTCTATAAACGGGTGGCAAGGTCCGTTTGGTCCATAAAAGTCAATAGAACTCGATGGGCCTGGTCGCGTCGAGAAACACAACCTCTCGGAAAGAGGTAATCGTCTAGGGTCGCGAGCTTCAGTCCCAGGAATTTATATTCCTTAATCAGTACAGCCCGCTGCGTAGCGAATGCGGGGCAGTGCACTATAAGATGATCAAGTGTCTCACAGGAGCCACAAGCCACAAGAATGTATATGAGAACACTGCACAAAAACGATATGTTTGTGAATTTGTTTTAGAGATGCCCATCAGTGGACAAAGCTAATTAATTGCCCAACTGGATAAACTATATGGTATATGAAAATGTAATTGTCCCTGCTTATGAAAATGTTAAAATGCGTATACATACCGTAAGTTCACTAGGCTTTACCATGCATTGAATTTAAGAGCATATCTCGCAGCAGACTCGTTTTCGCAGAAACAGGTAAAACTTATGTTGTCATCGATGTGGCAAAGTTAAGCAGTAAAGATATCTGCAAATGTGAGAACGCAGTAAGCGGTCTGAGAAACAGGGGCGGCGCCAGTTAACCAAAGCAGGGGGGGGGGGGGGACACCCAGGATAAGTGAGTTTCTTCGGAGGGGGGAAGGGGAGGGCTGGGAGGCAGGGAATTTAGCCTTTGTGTTTTGAATGAATATGTTTTTTTTTTTTGGGGGGGGGGGGCCCCGTGTCCCCGCCCCTGCTAAGAAAATGTCATTAGAACCCACAAGCTGTGCATCTCATCAGCTGGACAAGTCGTAAAAACTTATGAACTGACAAAACCCGTGGCGCATGCAAAAAAAAAAAAAGGCTATGTTCAAGTGCAAAGCAGTGCATTTTCACTCACCGGTGCCCACGCGCACATTGTGCATCGTTATTCCGTTTTCGTAGGTAGTCTCCGAGCATTTTTCCGGCGTTGAATTTTCGCTCTGGAAGCTGTGCAGCCCGACGCTTATAAAGTCGGTGAAGCGCCGCAGCTGACATGATTTACAGGCTTCAGACACGTTCGCCTTGAGGTAGCGGCATGGTAAGTCTGACACACAAACTCGCATTGATATATCAAAGCCAATCTGAAACGGTGCTGCGTTACCATAGCTGCGTGATGCCGATCACAGAAAACGATCGCGGTACAATTTGAATGAATTAACCGACCGAAACGCAACCGATGCCAATGGGCTGCTGCTTTTCGAGCGTCAATGAAATCTCAATACTTGTTCTCAAACAATCAAGCTCTTGTAGTAATTCTAGAAGTAACATTAAAAAAGATCCCTACTATCTTTATGAAAAATTACACGGTAACTAAGCTTCTAACAATCTTTTGACACATTCTAAAACGAAATATTTGGCCTCGTTGAGCGCCCCTAACACGGAAAATCTGAACTAACTTATCCGACCGCTAAAAGAGGATTCAGTAGTTCCACTATACGCGCATTTCGATGGAACTCGCCGTGGTCGATTTTTTCGCCCTCTGCGGCCATCGCTGGAACTTGAGAGTCTCCGGGGCCTGGCGACGTCGTATTGCTCGAGCAAGCCAACGCGGGGCTGAACGCAGAGCTTCAGCCGCCAGCGAACTTCGAACGGAAGAGCGAGCGAACACGAGGCCGCCGCCGAGCTGCTTCCAAGCTAGCGCCGAGGAAGCCGACGGTAAAAGCAGTAATAGCGACCAATTTCAACAAAGTTCCTCGAGCGAGCGGCAGAGCACAGCGAGCGAACGCGGGACCGTCGCCACGAACGGCGCAATGCTGCTTCCGAGCGAGCGCCGAGGAAGACGACCGTAATGGCGATAAATTTCCACCAAGTTGCTCGAGCGAGCGGCTGAGTACAGCGAGCGAAGGCGGGGCCGCCGCCGGGGCAGCCGCCACAACGACACCGAGGCCGAGCCGCCGAACTGCTTGCGACCGAGTGACGGGAAAGCTAATGGTAATGGCGACCAATTTCCACAGAGTTCCGAAGCACAGCTTAAGTCGGCTATCTCAAGTCCCCGCCAGCTACCGGTGCACTTCAAGCGCGCGACATACAACCAAGCTCGTTGCCGGCAACGGCAATTGCGTTTTGCACGAGTCGCACCGCGGGGCGAGGCCTCTGCCCAATATTGCCAATATCGCCAGCCCGCAGCTCATCACCGCGGCGAGAGCGTCCAGGCGGCCGACGGCAATGGCGGCCAATTTTCAGGCAGTCACAAAGCACAGGCGAGCTCACACCCAAGCCGACCTTCGTGGTACATTTCGTGCGCGCGATACACAACACGATCGAGACGTTGCAAAAAAGCGCAATGTGTTTCGCGCAGACAGGTACGGCAGCATAAAGTATGATCACTTACTTGGGAAAGAATCCAGCGCTGATTTCTTCACAGAGTCAGATTGAAATCATGGATCCGATAGGCCTACTGTATTCTCGGCCGCCATTTCCAGCCAGTGGCGATGCAGTGCCTCAGTGCCTTGACTACGCCAGAGATATACATCACGGCGTCGACGGCGTCACGACGTGTCGAGACCAGCTCCTGACTTCATAGGTGCGGCGAAACGTAAAAGCAGCACCATGCACCCGCTCATTCACGCATACGTGCATATCTTCTAAAGCACCGCGGCGTAGCTGGCGTAGTTCCCAGATTGTCGAACTCTCCGCGCGCGGCCCAACGCGCCACCACGAAAACAAGCGAGAACACCAGTGATGCCAACCAAATTCAACGTTTTATCCCTAGATTGACCCCCGAAAATACCATAGATTGCAATAAAAATCCCTAGATTGACTATTTAATGTCGTTAGTCAGGCTAATCACCTTTAACAATATAAAAATTACTCCCCTCTGCGACACCATTCTTCTGAACTTATTGGAAATAAAAAGCAAGACATAAACAACCACTGAAGTTGTGTTTCCTGCATTTTCTGTGGAGTAATTGCATATGAAGCGCTTGCAGATGGCGCCAGTTGCTACAGAGATTACAGATTTGTCAAGTTCACTTTTCTCACTCATTGAAGGGGTAGATGTAGTTGTACGGGTCAACTGCAAGTGTAGTGCCTTTCCTGTGTTTGCAGCTTGCGATGTGGTGGTCGATTTCTAGTTTTCCGCATTTGCAATCAGCGTTGCATGATTGGCAGTTGATGCACAGGGGCCCTTTTTAACTGGTTGATAGGCATCCTGTGTACTTTCGATCAGCTTAACAATTGGCCATATGCGTTTTCAATATTTAGCTCTTATGAAAACGGCGCGACGGAAAAACTGGAACCCCACGAAGAGTCCTTTAGTCTCTTTCCGTCACGCCGTTTTCATTGTTATGAATCCATACCAACTCACCCAAGTGCCCCTCCTACTTTCGCTCTCTTTCTCTCAAAGTCTGCTGGTCCAGAAATATTTAGACATGGAGACATTGCACGATAAAGTCACGCGGCGAGGGTGAACTTGGCATGTTTTCATGTGCATTACACGACATTTCTCTTTATGAAAGGGAAAATTGACAACCACCCGTTTGTAGCACGAAGCCACAAGGAAATCCGTGCGGATTTCTCAGAAAACTTGACTTGGCTTCGTGCTACAAACGGGTGGTTGTCAATTTTCCCTTTCATAACCCTTCCGCCACCTTGCGGGTTTCCGCAGAACTCATTTGACATTTCTCTTTGTTTCACAGAGCAGCGATCACTCAGGGCGCTCATGATGATACGTGTGTGCATGTTAAACACTTACGAAGACAAAGTTTCAAGAGGTGTCATAGCGCTAGGAGACACGCACGAGGAAGACAACGGAACGCTTGTGTCTTCCTTGTTCGTGTCTGCTAGCTCTAGGATATCCTTTTGGACCTCCTTTTGAAGACCTCCTTTTAATGCATTAACTAACTAGCTGAAAAATCCACTTTGACAGACAAGTTTCACTTCCCCCCAGATCCAGCACATAATAATGCCGCCATCACTTGGCCCAGCAGAACACCAAATCTCTCTAAAATGAAAACAGCAAAGAACGAAAGTAATGTTTTTTTATAGTCTTTATAGTTGAAGAAGCGTGATTGCTCACTAAGGCCTTTCATTAGGCTGCGTAATGGAGCATTTCCAGAGCCCTTGAGAAATCCCTAGGTTCAATAAAAAGACGCCAAATCCCTGAAAGAGGTAGAATATCTCTAGATCTAGGGCAGGCAGGCAGGCAAAGATCTAGGGATAAATCTCTAGGGTTGGCATCATTGGTGAACACCGACCCATGAGCGAGGAGGACGGTTGGTTTCCTTGACAACGGTTTCACACGTGACGTATCTCTGCACAGGGCCTGCCTCTCCCGCGCGGTTCATCCCTTTGGAGACTAACTGGTTTGCACACGGCTCGCATCCCTCTGTGGTTACTCCTTCAAGGTCTATCCATTCATCGCGTGCGCCTATTGGGCTCCGTTACTCCTCTTTCGGGTAATTTTGCCTTAGAGTGTAGTAAAGAGTTGTTCGCATAAGATCATGGCTTATAACGAGCATATCAACGCGTCGTAGCGTGCACTTCGTTTCGATAAAACTGCCGTCTCTACCTAAAGTGAATATCAGCCGTACGTAGAGCCACCAGCTACCCTTCGAACGCAAGTGTAGTCGGCTTGCCTGGTAAGCCCACGATTACGCTTCACTGAGACATTTGCAGAATGACGTCGATCCGCCTTGTAAGGCTTGACTGAAAGCTAGAAATCCGGCCCACCCTGCTACTCGCCAACCAGGGCTGGGCAAAGATACTTTTGAAATTGTATCGCGATACGATACAAGATACTCAGGCAAGAAGTATTGGAGATACAGATACAAGATACTTCCGGAATGAATGTATCCGATACGATACTTCCCAATTGTATCTTAAGATACTTCGATACATTTGGAAATGTGCTATTATAGATCTATACAATGACGCCTCAAATACCTATGTACAGAAGTGTTTGCTTGAAAATGTCTTAACTGCGACCAACTTTGTTTATTTTAATGAAATATTTGTTTTAGCCTAATCCCGAAAGTTAAATTTTTCTTGCTTAATGTATATTAGTTTCATTCCGAAACAAGTTATTCGCATTTGTTTACTTGACACTTTTGTATTTGATGGGTGTCGCTGCTCTACTTGGCGACCAGCTAGCGGGTTGCCGTCTAATTGCAAGAACTTCAATAAGAAGCCTCCTCAAGATGGCACAAATACCCGTGCAGAGTCTTACCTTGTCCGTAAGCCTATTACCGTTTTTGTAGTAGAGCACCTCCCTACAGGTGTAGAACAGCAACAACGCTGGTAGCAATCTTTCTGGGAAGCATCGTGTGAAGACGATAACTACCGAGTCAGCGCTCACTGTTCACTGAGGACATAAAACTGCAGTGATTTTTCATGTTCTACCTATCAATTTGCGTAAAGTGTTAGTTAGCAACATATTCACTAACGTGCAATCTTTTACCATTTCCTCTCCGAGAAAACTTCTGCCGCCCAGAAGCTTCCCAGATGTATTATACGTGGCAAGAAGCGTCGCAGGATATCACTGCTATTCACACTATTCCAACTTCTAGCCTGCTTACCTGCATTTTCGTAACACAAAAAAGGACGTTACAGGGCCCTAAAAAATGAAAGGGAATTATAGGCAATAGCAAGGCAGTTCCGCAATAAAAATGACAGTGAACAAGTATAGGGCCTATGATGTTTCACGTAAGTAGAACCAAATATAAAAAAAAAAGCGTTTAACCGTGACTGAATGAAACCAATGACATATGGTTTACCGTCATGTGGGGCTCGTTATAGTATTTTTATATTGCGCTTAGTTCGTTGATTAACTATGGTCAATTCTGCAACATTTTTATTATTCACTTTAGGGCAGAGTGAGCTTCGTCACGTCGTAGAACGCATTTAAAGACGACCGAAGCAATTGTTTTTTGGCTGCGTATATGCTGCATGGGGTGAATATTTAATATCAAACAAATGTCGTCGAAAGACAATAGTCTTGTGTCGGCCGTACTACTATGTTTTGCCTTGCCTGAGAGAGCCTAAAAACACTAGGGTCTTTAGAATTGCGTACCTATGTATTTTCTAATAAAGAACACACGTCCTGACACTTACATATTAATGTTGCGCCTCAGGAATGAGTAGTATTTGCTTTTTGATCGAATATGTTCACAAATATGAACGCGAACACCAGTTCAAGATGGCTGGGCGTTCAGAAAGAAGTTAAACTTTGGCCGAGTAGCTGAATCGGGTTACCGACAGACAGACAGTTAGACGGACAGACAAAAATTTTTGCGTTTAAGTATCCCAAGAAAGACTATCGTCTTTAATAAAACCACGTGAGCGCGCTCATGCCCTATCGTACTGCAGCGCTCTTAAACGCGCATCGAGCGAAACAACCGGCGCACGAACGGTCAGCTTGTCGTTTCTCAGGGACGATGGTGTTTCTTTGCTGCGTGTGGCGGTCAGAAATGCTGACGCGCTGTGGAGCCTAAGCCCCGGCCACTCATTTCGCCGTGGTCCGCTTGCCGGTTGTTTTGCTCGAAGCACGCCTGAGAGCACTGCAGCACAATAGCGTGCGAGCGCAGTAACGTGGTCATATTTCTCCGGCTTTCGTTAAACGCCGGAAAAATCACTGCGTAGCATGTACCTTTCCAGAAAAAGTCAGATCTGTCGTTTTAGAATGCCCTCTAAAACGCAAACACACTTGCCCCCAAAATGAATAGCAGAAATGTTGCATCTCTAATCCTAGTTAAGAAATTAAGCGCAATATAAAAATACCATAATGAGTGATTTTATTCAGTTGAGGTTAAGCACATCTTTGTATATATTTGGTTAGTTACGTGGCACTCTTTATAAACCCGATACAGGCGGCACCCCTAAAAGCTATGAAAATAGAGCATGATGTATCAGATAAAGTCAGACAATTGAAAACTCAGTGCCCACGGAAAATAGCACTAAAAGGCTCGTAGGGATGCTGATGAGAAAACCGTAGCAATTGGTATTATGTTTCTCAAATCCGCTTCCTGACGTCTTTAAGATTTTTTTGTTATAATTTCCATTGCTATAATGTAAACTCAAGAAAGGAAAAATAGACAACCACCCGTTTGTAGCACGAAGCCACAAGGAAATCCGTACGGATTTCTCAGAAAGAAAAAGCTTCTTAGTTGCCGAAAAATTCGTCCTGGTCCGGGGTTCGAACCCGGGACCAACGCATTTCCGGGGCGGTCGCTCTACCAATTGAGCTAACCAGGAAGCTAGCAATTGGCAGCGCGAGGGCGAATTCATCGACAACTCGAAGCACATGGACAAAAGTAATGCAAATGAGTTCTGCGGAGGTTAAATAAATTCAATTTGTAAACTCAATTTCGCTGTTTTATTAAATCATAAGCAGAATTTTTGTTCCTGTAAGCACTAGCCACGCTCAGATTATTTTACCTTTGCCCTAACATCGTCTGAACACTAAACTCACATGGAATGTAGGTATGTAAATAGTAGCAATTACGCAGACAATTAAAAATAAGAATAAGAATAAGAGAAGGAATCGAGGAGGAGGTTACAAAAGACGCACTGTATGTTAACAAACGGGAAAAAAAACTACAGAGTGGCCTAGGTAATGTGCGGGAGGCAAACGGAGGACAGCTAAGAGAGCACTTGTTCTAACAATCAAGCTATCACTAAAACAAAAATCTTCTTCCATAATTCAGCACAAAGAACAAATATACAGCACGCCAAAATATCATCTGTTACGTAAATACTTGTTCTATTGCATATAGCATCGACAGTGGTAGAGCGACGGTTGTTAGAATCTAATTGGAATATAAGTCAATCTCATAGTGTGCAAGTCAAGCTTACATCGACGAGATTTGTCAAATCTGTGTGAAAGCAGCGAGACGCAAAGCAACCCCATTCTTGCATTTTTGAGACTTTGCAACGAAGCACCACGCAAGACAAACTTCGATAATGACACTATAGCCACATCCGAATTTGAGCGAAAGACGCCGCACGCATTGTAGTATGCAGCACAGTGCCATGGCTACAAAGAAAAAAAAAAGGTTCATGGCACCGACGCAGTTAAAAAGAAAGAAAATATAAAGAAACGAAAATTCGGCTGCACGTAGACGTTCGCGCGCTTGTTTTTGTCGAGATGGCTCGAGCGCCACCACGTGACTCTGCTCCACCACTAGAGACGCGTAGAAACCTCATTTCCTATGGTCACTGGAGCACTCTGGCGAAAAGACAAAGGAATATCTCTGTCGTTAGCTTTATTGAGGTGGCTTAGTGGCAGCAGTATCAGCTTGAGAAGCAGAATTCAGATATCGTTTGTTGTTTCGCAGGGTGGCGTTTCTATAGCAGTATCTTGTATCTTAAGATACACGATACATTATTGAATGTATCGAAAATACAGATACAGATACTAGCTTTTCGAAACGTATCGCGATAAAGATACAAGATACCCAAAGAGTATCTAAGATAGTATCTAAGATATATGTAACTTCGATACTGCCCAGCCCTGTCGCCAACTGCTTCGCATGAAATTGATTTTCGTATTGCGTGGGATCTGCGAATTTTTTTTCTTCTATTCAGTCATTTCTTTAAAGCGATTATCTACATCTCATGTGAAAAGTTTGAACAGCGCGACTGAACGCGGACAGAGAAGAACACGCACACACACACAGAGCGCCGACTTTCAACTGGAAATGGTTTTTTTTATGTGCACGTGACGCATATATATACATACG
>JALIZH010018160.1:0-88260 GCA_030522465.1 Rhipicephalus appendiculatus | reverse complement strand
CGCAGCCCACTGGAGGTTCAATGACGTAGACTGAACATATCCAACGAGATATGTCGCCAGGTGCTACGAAACATGGAACAATGCTATGTGGGAAAGGTGCGAAGTTGAAACCTCGTTGAAGCACGAGCCGCTGCGGATTCTGTAGCAGTTTGCATGTTTAGGGTAAGGTGGGGGCAAAATGAGACAAAAATGTGAAAATAGTGAATATTTATTTTTATTTCACTCTTTACCCTTAAACGTCAATGCAGAAACTTTCCTTAAAGTACAAGGTATGTGGTACATAAATATGACCATGTTGCCACTGTCAAAAAGCTTATTTTAAAAAGAAATAAAAAATGCGAGATGTCTCATTTGCTTTAAACTGCGCGGCAAAATGAGACGGTGTGAAAAAATTTAGCCCTTCAGTTTTTGCAGTAGAAGCACTTGGAAATAAACTCCGTGGGCCCCTCACGCAGCCTTCACGACCCCAGTCCTTGCATTCCCGCACGACGAATCCAAAACAGAATCCAGTGCTGTTTTGCTCCAAAACTCCTTTGCAGATCAAACACCAACCAATCTTTCTTTGTGCTAAAGTTGTCCTTTGTTGAACGCTTGCACTTCTCATTGTATTATTCAGCAATTGGAGGCTAGATACGTTCCTGACGCATTCTTCGCCCATTTTTACCGCTTGATGCAGAAGGCGGGCGTCAAATCTTTTCTGACCTTTGGTCACGCCGGGCTTTGTGAGGCAATGTATTCAAAAAACTGTACTAGATTCGGATTTTCTAGCACTTGTCTTTTTTAATTTCGGTATTGGATAAATGTCATTAAAACACGATCCCAAGACGTGTTTGTGAACGACTTGACTTGAAATATTATACACTTTTTTGCGTACCTCTTTGAGAGAATCGATGCAGCGCGAATGGAGTGAGTGTCCTGAACAGCAATCAGTGCTTTTTTCACGTCGTTTTCCTGCCAGGAAGCTCTATATGATATTCTCTTGTGCATCCGAACCCTCCTAAACAATAAAATGTAATATATAATTCAGTGTAAGTAAATGGTTCACTTACTAAGACACTCTCTTAAGGCAATTCAATGCCTTTTTATCTTGCCCCCCCTCACATGCCCAAATTCAAAAAAATTTCCGCTTTGGCCCCGCGCACCAAATGAACTAAAATTTCGGTGGTATGTAAGCTAGTAAAGTATAAAGTAACAATATAAACACTTTCTACGTTAGTTCTACTGACGCCAGAGTAGCTTCCGGCGTACAGATCCGAAAAATTTGTCCGGAGAAGAATTTCGCCCCTTTTTAACGGGGTCATGAACAATACCTACACCAGTCCGCGTAATTTTTCCCACGCGAACGCTGTGGCGAATCACCAACTACTTTTACACATAAAAGGGGTGGACAACTACCAGCACCTCGCTGAAATGTAAAAACAAAGAAAAGTGCTTTTCTGTATTAGCTATAGAGGTCGGCAAAGCAAAATGTCGCGTTTTGCTCCGGGTGTCTCATTTTTCCCCGCCTTACCCTAAAGCCTTGTAGTAAATTATAAAGCTGACGCAAAGAGCCAAACAGCCTTCAAATTATTCTTAGGACTTGCTTTACCGGCTCAATGCGTTTACACAAAATCTTGAAAATCGTTTAAGGTGCCTTTAAAACAAAATTGCTTTCCACTTCGAGACGTCTTAAGCGAATGCATAAGGCTGCTTGTGAGTTTCTGTAGTTATATAATATACAACGTTTCGTTTGATTTGGATAATTTGCAGTCGGTGTTGAAGCGTTCCGTTGGCGCTGATGCCACATGCCTTGGATTGATGAAGCGCGATGCGGACAACGTGAACTTTTTCCTCAACTCCTTGGGCCAGCTGCACTCGCTGGGCGTGCAGTTTGACCCAGCTCCGCTGTATCCGCCTGTGCACCTCCCTGTACCACGTGGCACTCCGAACATCGGGCATCTCGTCAGCTGGGACCACTCCCAGCAGTGGACAGTCGCCAAATGGAACGAATTTCCTACGTTGGCCCAGGTGATGTTTTTGTTTATTCGGAACCATTACTATTCAAAGAAACAATGTGCCAAATTCTTCTCACCTTCCCCACATGTTCTGAATTGATTCATATAGTCGTGAGGGTCACATGTGCGATGATGAGCGAACCACCAATAGATACAGCTAATATTTAAATAACAGGAGAAGTACTGTAATCTCGCTGACAAAAAAAAGTCGTCCGATCTGTGTAGCTGCGGCATTGTGGGTATTGGTGGGCATTGGCCTTCTCGACCGCAAGTGCTGTAGGTTGGGCACTTAGTAATTTAAGCGGATGTCATGTACTTCTTGCCATGGTGGACACTTCATAGATTAAAGGAATTACTGCGCGAGGGTCCAGTCGTGTGCTGCCATCGCGTGTATGAACGTCAGACTCTGCCCAGGCGGCGCTGCGAAAACGCCGCCACCAGCGCTCTCATCGCCGACCTGGCCATAACTGCGTGATAGAGAGCCGTCCGCAAAGCGAATCTGGGAGAAGGCCATTATAGAACTCCCCTCTTTTCGTTGGTGTTGAGGGGCGCGGTTTCCCTGAAAATCAAGGACCTGGAAAGCTTCTTCCGTCAATCCACCCTCGCTTCAGAAAAGTAGGAAGCTCATCAAAGTGAACTGCCGGCTAGTGCAAAAGATGTTTCAGTTATTTCGGCCTACTGCAAATCGCAGTTGTTGTAGCACACGCAACTGAGTTTGAGCACTCCGACTAGCGTTCTGTAACGCCTAAATGCGTTAAATTTGGGCATATACAAAGTGATGAATTACATACACGAGCAATGTCTTTTACGATCAGTGGTGCCGAAGCTCGCTTTATCATGCACGAATGGCCCCGGCGATTTTCGCCTTTGCAGTTGCATTCTCCATCCATCTCTCGCCTGCTGAGCGTTGAACTGTTTTATTACGCATCCTGAAATGTTCTGTTGACGGTTGTCTTCCGTTTGTATATCAATTCTGGAAATGGGGAATACGTTTGTGTCCACTGTCTCGGGTGCAAGCGAAGGCAAAACCGTGGCCTCCGAGATAGCTCCGGCGTCGCGGAGACCACGGGCAAAGAAGAACCTGACGGTTGTCACGGCCAACATTTTTGCGATTTACTTCTGCATGACTTACGTGTAAGCATTTGCTAGTAAAAGCCTGGAACTTTGGAGCCTTCCAGTGCGTACGTGCGCGACGCTGTGTGGTGACGATCAGTTCAGATTTATGGGTGGTCGCGGAGTGCGCGTAGTTTATCGCGCGCGCTTCGCCAGTCTGCATTTAACTACTGCACGGCGCGCACCGCGATCACGGGGCTCTGCTGAGCTTCATATTTTCAAGTATACCACGGTTCTACGTCAAGGCTGCTCAAAACAATAACGGGAGACCCACAATATCACACTTTCTCATGCGACCGGCTTTCAGAGAACGCGAGTAATTAGCCTACCCAACGCATTTCGCAATGGCCCGTGTCCAGCTTCTCTCGCCGTTCTGCTTCCTGCATAACAGCTACGGAAATCGGTAAAACTGAAGTACTTTAGGTCCGTGGCAATTCACAACGCAACAGTAGCACCGACTGAGGCCTTCTTTCTCGTAGCGCGCGGAGCTGTTGCGTCTGCTCTTGCTGTCGCCGTCGTTCTGGCAAGCACTTCATGGCTGTTCGGTTGCCCGTCCAACTAGCGGAGAGATACTGCAGAACTCTTTTTCTGAGTGTTCATCAAAAGTCAACAACACACCTCAATATTTAGCTCGACGCTGTTTCTCACTGCTAAGTCCTTAGTTGCACCTCCTTAGGTTGCACAGCAAACTGTGCAAAGTCCGGACTTTGCACTACCCAAAATTGCTCCGACAGGTGGCGCTACGCGTCTGCAAAACTCCCAGAGTCTGACGTCTATATGCTGTGACCTGCCGTGTGCTCACGTAAAAAGAGCTAAACATTTTGTTGTGCGCAGGGTCGCCCAATATTGGCCGCCTTCCTTCGAGTTCATGGTGGTTGGCACCAGAACAAGCATGGTCAGAGAGATACTAATTGGTAGCGAATGCATGCGATTAATTAATCGTAATGGAATGCACTCGGGAAAGTTTTGACTCATTGATTACTTTTCTTAGTGAGTACTGCTCAGTTGAATTCAGTTTGCTCTCCTACACCCACATGCTTCCTATAAATCTATGTTCTGCAAGAGCGGGTGTGTAGCGTTCTGGTTACTGCACTTCTGCTCGGGCCGTGACGGCCCCCTGTTTAGGGTCCACCTTGCCAAAAAAAAATTATTTTGTAGAATTTATTTCTTTATTCCCTTCCCCCTTCAGATACACCGCCTGTCCGGGGTCACTCGCGTCACCTTTTCTTTCGCCCTGTCACGAGGCTCCTCCTTTGATACTGGTCACCAGACATGTTTTAGCAAACGCCATAAGTCACCAACGCTGACATTGCCGGCGCAGGGTCTGCAAACAGAGCTTCGGTATAAAATATTTATTCCCTGTAAGCTTTGATGGTTGGCACAATGGCGAAGACACTCGCTTGCGGAGTGTGGGGGCCCGGCTTAACATCTCGCTATGCTGAGAAAATTCCTTTTCTTTAATTATTTATTTGTTCCGCGGGTGTCTTTTCCTCCTGCATTACTTTCTTCTATCACACGATAGAGGGTACAATAGGTTCCACATTAATTAATGCTTAAATTAGATCACTGCTTGCTAGATGACACTGGAGTTTTTAGTCTTCGCACGCAGATACGCACGAAACTACGCTACCGTATATCAGGTACGCTGTAAAAGAAGACCGTGCTGTTATAGTTGGACCCTAAAGAGTAAATGAATATCTCTTTGGCCGTTATTTTGTCATTTATTCAGGCCATCATCCTTTGTTACAATGATATAATGTAAGAGAGTACTCGTGTTTTTGTCGCGACAGCAATTATACGGACAGGCTCGGCTGATTTTTGCCGTTACCGTCGCCGTCATGCCCCGGATATATATATATATATATATATATATATATATATATATATATATATATATATATATATATATATATATATATATATATATATATATATATATATATATATATATATATATATATATGTATATATATATATATATATATACATATATATATATATATATATATATATATATATATATATATATATATATATATATATATATGTACATATATATATATATACATATATATATATATATACACAGTGAAACCTCGGTGATGCGAATCTCACGGGACCACCAAAAATATTCGTATCATCCGAAATTCGTATCACCAGAAAGCATGGAAAATTAGCATGCGACAAAAGACTAGCGACCTTGTACAAAGAGGCGGTAACGAGGGCCGCGGCTCGTTCTTCCTATTAATGGCGTGCAAGACGGTTAGAACAGCGCTCCGGGCATTCGCCGTGGTAGTGCAAATGTAGCGAGTTTCCTCGGCGCACGCACCACGCCCAATCGTGCACGAATGCGGTGAGCACTTTGTTGAGCCAACTCAAACAGCGAGCTGCTTTAGTCGTGCGGACACTTTAAATGGTTCTGCACAAGGATGCGCACAGCACGCGGCAGCACGTCACCAGTGGAGCGCTTAGTTTGTTGCCTAGTAAAGGCATGCAGTACGCTTCTTACAGCGCTGCGCGAGAGGCTGTGCCGAGCAGATGGCTCAAGGTGCTCATCGCGGCGGAGTTGGCGGCTCATATTCATACTGGCGTGTACGCCAGTGGCCACTGTCTCGTCCACGTTCCCGTTCTTTTCTGATACATATCCATACTGACATCGCGGCCTTCCTCGCCGAAGTTCGAATCCTTGGTCGTCTAGGAAAATGCAGTTAATGAAAACGGGGAAGAGGTTTGGAGGCACACTGTGGCTTGGGAAACACAGAGTTCAAGCTAATGTTTCTGCGACAAAAAGTGATTGCGATAAGTACTAACCGGTAGGAATAGGATGAGCATCCGCGGCTTCGACAGTCAGCGAACACATTAAGCTTCATGAGAATGGGTCGGACATTCGTAGGAACTAGATTTCAGTGGTTACTGCTTGTAAAGCGGGTAGGTAATATGGAGGTTCTGCTGCAGTTGACAGTCATTCCAACAGCTTCACGGCACCAAGCTCGACGTATTCAAGGAAAGTTAACATTTTTATCCCGTTTTCGCGATCACCTGTTAGTTTGACAACTTAATCGAGTACCTAAAACAGTAGTACTATAGACAAATGCATCCCGTATCTCCACAATATTTCACATCAAGTAAACAAAACAAAAAAAGAAGCATACGCATACCCACGAACAGAAAAAAAAATCATGCCACAACGGAAGCTTATTTTTCTTGAAAACTTCTAGAACGTGAAGCCGGGAGAATAAAACATTTTGATATTCGATTTCATATTGGGCTTTTCTTTTTCTTAACTTCATTCGGCATTCGATTCGAAAGCTGCAATTCGGTATTATTGCAACCCTACTGATATGCAATATGTCATGGTTAGCATCCTCAAAGAACAGTGGGCTGATAGCGTAACAGTAGGGCTCTAGTATTTCCGTATTCATTTAGACCGTGCGGTACTGCAGAATGAAGCACAGGAGTTTTTACCTCTGTTAAGAACAGGCCCGCCATGGCCGAGTGTTCAACATCCCGGGATGCGATGCTGCGGTTTTTGAACCAAACGAACTTAGAGCGGCGAAAGGAACATGTGATCATTGGTGGCCATGTGCTGCTCCTCGTTGCTACTTTCCGTAGGCAACTTTTCCAAACGAGATAACTGACATCGATATACACATGGCGTAACCTAGTAATGTACAGGCGCGAGCAAAAGTGTGCAGACCACGGGATCACGTGGCTGAATGCATCGACTCGCAATCTAGCGACGTGACGCCTGCTGCGGTGCGCATGCGCGTCCCGTCGTGTCATCAGTTGGTCTCTCATGCCGCTCTGTCTGATGTGGTTACGGCGCTCGTAGCCAAAACGATAACTGTGTGTCGCTTTCTTTGCTCCATAGAATATGTGCCGTTCTTTCACGTAGCGGCTGCGACGTGGACGGTTCAAGCGCCGGGCTCGCGTCGTTTTCTGCACCGGTTGATTAGCCGAAGTAAGCATAGCTAGCATCGCATAACATGATGAAGCCAAGCACACAAAATAGAGTACCTCGGGTGGGCTTCGATGTCACACACATTAATCACTACAAATCGTAATTACTGTTAACGCTAATTACATTTAATTTAGCTTGCTGAGACTCGACTCGGTCAGGAGTAAAGTATATTCCTGAGCTTGGATTCTCTGAGCTCATGAGAATTCGATTTCAATTACTTTCATTGGATTTAATGAGATATTGCTTATGGAGACCTAATTATGATCCGATTAGTTGGATGATACCATGATCAACCACGCTTAATCATATTTTTCTGTACTTATCTTGGCGCTGCCTAATTAGATGCATGATTAGCGTAATTATGTCACGTGAAACTCCAGTATCTAGGGTGTTTGGTTGAATCTCAGGCTAATTAATCAGGCATAATTAGCATTCGCCTTATCTAACACTAATTAGACTAAATGGGCTTAATTAATTTGGATTCGATAAGGAGTATTTAGTATCTTCCTGGGCTTGGCTTCTCTGGGCTCATGGGAAGTCGACTTGGATCAATTGGCCGCGGTTAGGTTTGCCTTATTTAGGCTAATTTCGCTCGGCTAACTTAAGAGATAGCATGATCAACTATGCTTAATTAGATTTGGCTATACTCATACCTCGACTCATCTGGGCTCATCTAAGCTTAACTTCGCTTAACATGAAAGCAGCAAGCTGGACTAAGCTTAATTAAACTAACTTACGCCTGACTTTATTAGGGTGTGTTCAGATAAGGAACGTCGGTGCATGTCCGCCGACCCCTTTTAATTTCGCCGAAAAAGATATGTTTTGTTTTCCGAGTCCCCAGGACCGCGAAACCACTTTTGGTTTCGCGAAAAAAAATTTCACCTTCTTTAGAAAAAAATTCACAAGTCTCCACTGAGCCGCCACCGCCTCTTTAGAATTTCGCGAATATGGGATTTCGATGAGACGCTACAAAAACAATATTGCAGCTGTAGGTGTGAAAAGTTTTCTGCACATACTACGGATAGTTTGAATTGACAAAAAATTATTATACTTGGCAGTTCTGATGTTGTTCTGTTAAGAAAAAAAATCGCGAAATCGGCACAAAGCTCAATAATGCTCAAATTTAAGATTTTCTTCCTCCGCTAGTATAAATTCCAGACTTCCCAATGTTTTTGAAAACATTGCCATATGTTTGATGAAGAAATGTGCTGAACGAAATACCTGAGAGTGGCTTCAAACGTTAAGCAGAAATGTTCAACTAAGGACATGTCTCTCAAAATACAATATTTTGAAGATCATTTAATAAAAAAAAAACACCGTCTCTGATTTTCTTTAAACTCTGTAGAATTAAAGCCAAACACGTGTTCTAACTTAATCTGTAAAAACATGTTGCATTATTTCTGTGAGGTCGGAACTACGAAGCACGAAAAGTGGCCAAATTGACGTATACTGAGTAACGACAACATTGAGCGAGCATGGAGCAATAGTTGCCATTATCGTTATTTTTCGGTCGTGAATGTCTTCTGTGGCATTGACGGATTGTCAGAAATAAAACAGGAACAGTTGGTTTTGAAGAGGAAATTACTACTACATTTTTTTACGCAAATCACAAAAACTTGTACATGGGTCCCAGCCACTGAGCATGCCGCGATAATGAGTCACAATCTTCGCAGGAATCGCTTTCAAAATCTTTAGTGATGTGAGCCTGCGTACGCCTCATAAAGGAGGTGGCTGGAGAGGATCCACCGCTGGATATTATCGCTTCCCATGGCACGTCGGTAATGTGATTATGCAGACGGTGCGTGTCGGTACAAGCACCGTCTGCATAATCGGTGCAGCCCGACCGCGCTCAGCGGCTCCCTAAAAAAAGAAAGAACATAAACAAGAAACAGCTCAACTCGCTTCAGAAAGGTCGAAGTAATAAGAGAACGTCGGCTTTCACTTTCGTTCGTCGTCGACAACCCGGCAGTCCTCTGGTGAT
This sequence comes from Rhipicephalus appendiculatus, assembly GCA_030522465.1. Classification (NCBI taxonomy): domain Eukaryota; kingdom Metazoa; phylum Arthropoda; class Arachnida; order Ixodida; family Ixodidae; genus Rhipicephalus; species Rhipicephalus appendiculatus. Next base: position 79,211 of record JALIZH010018160.1, on the reverse strand, counting down.
CAACGAACGTGTGTACGCGTGCGCGTATTACACTCCCCTGATATTGATTGGCTATGTTGTGGAGCTCAGAGCGAGCGTTTTGCGCTGACTACCGTTTTGCGCTGACTACCGAAAGTTCCACCTACAAGCGAAACTTTCGACGTGTGAAAGATTTGAATGTCGCCTTACTAAGGAAGCGTATGCCAGAAAAAGCCTCATCCATCATAGAAACCGACATTTTGTGCCAGAACTTTTTGAACCGCTTCAAACAGATCGGCGTAGAGTCTCCACATGCATCTCAGTCTGACGAAAATTTTGTCCCCGAACAAATTGCTGTCGAAGAGCTAAACGTACTCGTTAAGACAACCGACGTGACAACTCTGAAAATTCCGGCGAAAGTGAAAGGACATTGCCGAGTGTCTTACGCCAAGCGTAAGAAAGCGGAGATCGAGGACGCAATCTCCAGGACAATTTCTGCTGTCCTTACAGTAGCGTACGGCACTACAGAGGAACCTGGTCCTTCAGGGGAAACCTGCAACACGTCTCGTGAGTGGCTGCGCAACCTAAAGCACACGTTCGATACCTGCGAATCATACCATTAACGCTGCCGCCTCCTGACATTGCTCCCTGTGAACCTGTCTCATCAACAGATTCAAGAAATGATTCCGTCCGCAAACTCTGCACCTCGTTCGTAAATCCAGAAAATACAGAGATACCCGTGGGGTGTGGTCAAATCCGGACCTCTACACCAGATCGAAGCTGAAGCCAGAAAACAATACAGGCAGCAATGAAATACTATACTGATGATGAGCTCAACTCCACCCAACAAAACCCAAACAAGAAAGATTTCATTGCAATTAGCTTAAGCTCCTCAGGACCTTTAAATAAAGTTCTTGACTGACTGACTGACTGCAATTAGTTTTAAAGAACAAAAAGAGTACCGTTTCAAAACGGCTGATCACAAGGTCCATTCGGGAAACATTTCGTCTACTTAAAGCGGCTCACCCTGACATAGGGATCGATCTCACGAAGTTCTCCTCCTTCAGGCCGAAATGGGTTGTGTGCACAAGGTTGCTTCACCAGGAGCAAGAAAGACAACTACTTCAGTGACGTTTGTGACTGTCTAACTTGTCTGAATATGAATTGTGACTATGACTCCCTGTGTATACAATAGGGGTAAATAAACAGTTCCTTCCGAGAGGTCGACGTGACTACATTTCTAGAAGTCATGCGGTTAGTCCTTACGCCAGGACCAAAACTGCGACGCGTGCACGCACGCAAATGAACAAATTTGCACTTTAAGGCAACTCTTTGATTTTATCTGTCAAGATGTTGTCCCTCGAGCACAACAGAAGACATTCACGACCGAAAAATAACGATAATGGCAACTATTGCTCCATGCTCGCTTAATGTTGTGGTTACTCAGTATACGTCAATTTGGCCACTTTTCGTGCTTCGTAGTTCCGACCTCACAGAAATAATGCAACATGTTTTTACAGATTAAGTTAGAACACGTGCTTGGCTTTAATTCTACAGAGTTTAAAGAAAATCAGAGACGGTGTTTTTTTTTTTTAAATGATCTTCAAAATATTGTATTTTGAGAGACATGTCCTTAGTTGAACATTTCTGCTTAACGTTTGAAGCCACTCTGAGGTATTTCGTTCAGCACATTTCTTCATCAAACATATGGCAATGTTTTCAAAAACATTGGGAAGTCTGGCATTTATACTAGCGGAGAAAGAAAATCTTAAATTTGAGCATTATTGAGCTTTGTGCCGATTTTGCAATTTTTTTTCCTTAACAAAAAAACATCAAAATTGCAAAGTAATAATTTTTTTGTCAACCCGAACTCAGATCCAGCTTTCGGGGACATTGAATGATCAGCGCTCCTAGCGGCCACTGCTGGAAGCTCTCCCCCGTTTTCAATGGGACAGAGTCATTTTTCGACGATAAAAAATCGTAGAGGCTCAATTTCCAAAACTTCTTAAAGGGGCACCTTCTAGGAGCTGTACCGCACTTAACAAATGCAGCATCGTTAACATCGGGACTTCACATTCTGTTCCCACGACGACTAAAGTTTAAACAATGGGGTCCTATGGAAGCGGCCGAAATCACGCCTCGTTTTTCGGGACAAAAACGGGCCGTCTGAAAAAACTAGACGGAATCCTGCAAATTTCCCGGAGATCTAAGTAGTACGGAGACGAAGCTTTCATTTGAGGCCGCAATCATGTTTCTGTGGGAAGAAAAACACGTTCCAAAATGAAGTTATCTACAACACAATCGCGTCTTCGACTCGCGTCTTCGACCATTGTATCCTGATAAGACCCATTTTACCGCCTCGCGACCGGTGTGTGTTGTGGCCTACGCAAACTGGTCTAAAAACCAGTTTGCGTAGGTCTTGGGTTGGTTCACCTCTTTATTAGACAGCTGGTATCGCGTTTTTTCTATTTTCGCGACTGTGCCCATCCGCTGCTTCGAACTTTCTTCTAATCTAGTAATCAACAATGTCGAGGCATGAGATTGCGCACTCACATAAGCGTGGCAAGGAGGTATTGCGCATAACGAGCAGGAGGGCTCGAGTCCTTATAGGTAGAAGACAGGAGAGAGTCCTTTCGTGGTCTGCGTAGCAGTGTTTTGGGCGTACGTCACGAAGAGAATGACACGGTTCCAGTCTTAGTAACCGGAAGTGACAATCGCGTCTTCGACTCGCGTCTTCGACCATTGTATCCTGATAAGACCCATTTTACCGCCTCGCGACCGGTGTGTGTTGCCTACGCAAACTGGTCTAAAAACCAGTTTGCGTAGGTCTTGGGTTGGTTCACCTCTTTATTAGACAGCTGGTATCGCGTTTTTTCTATTTTCGCGACTGTGCCCATCCGCTGCTTCGAACTTTCTTGCAAGTGAATTTAGCCGATGTTTTACCAAATTTAGTGGTATCTACTAATATTGTATCGCCTCCCTATTTGCAAGGTTTCATGCGTGAAGTATACGAATCAGTGCGCTTTCTCACAGCAAGATTCTCCAATGATTATTTGCTCTCTAGCGCAAGAAAAGATCTGTATAACGATCTATTAGATATGTTATTTCCGGCCCCACTGTACCGCTCACTATATGCTGGATTGTCTGGTCATGACGTGCTAGTACGTGTGAAGAAAATGCCTATTTCACCAATAACGAAGACATTTTTCTACAAAGTGCACACAGAAACACTGCCTGTAAAAACCTGGTTAAGCACCAAAGGTATCTTTGTATCCTCAATTAATTGCCGCCTCTGTGAAGTTCCAGAAACAATAGAACATTGTTTCATTAGTTGTAAGGACGCCATCCTCTTTTGGGACGTCCTGCAGAGGGCTTTTAAAAAGCAACTTGATTTAAATTCTCACGCCATACGTTATCTGGTGCCACCCAAACCCAATGCTAAACCCAATGCTATGCCAGTCGACATGCTGTTGTTAATGGGCATGCACAGTTTATGGAAAACTCGCATGTTAGACAGGCATGCGGAATCAATGGTGTCTTCGCGGTCACATTTCGTGCAAATGACTGTACAGCTAAAAGACTTCTATGAAGAACTACAGTTTCGGCCGGACTGGTATCCACAGTTCATAGAATGCACTGCTCAAATACCCTTTTAGAACAAGGTGTTGCGGGAAATTTGTTTTGTAATGCCTATTGTACATTTGTGGAGGAAGCCTTAAGTTTTTTGGACGCTATATGTATACATGAACCTCATTTGTAATAAATACCATGTAAGAGAGAAAAAAAAAAGTGTGTTGTGGCCTAGATGGTTGAGCGCCTGTTCTAGCGACTCACGCGCGGTGAATGCGGCACGGGTTCGAATCGCAGTAATATCTTTCGTTTTTTTTTTTTTTTTTAACAGAATTGCTGTCAGTGGTTACGGTGCTCGGCTGCCGGCCCGAAGGGCACCGGTTTGATCGTGGCCGCGGCTCTAGCATTTTCGAACGAGGCGAAAATCCACTAGTACTTGGATTTTGATGCTGTACGTAGATGTAAATTCACGTTAAAGAACCCCAGGTGGTCGAAATTTCCGGCACACTCTTCTGCCGCGACAGGGGAATGGGGGACGCCCGCTAAGCGCTAAGCGCGTGCTGTAGGACATCATTTTTCCAGTCCAGACCTCATCTACGGCGCGGCTCATAAACATATCGTAGTTTTGGCGTGTAAAGTTCCAGCAATTAATATTACTAGTGCGTCATTGCTGAAGATTTAGTTTCTTGTTTTTTCGCTAAAGCGTTGCAAGCAGAATCTTTGCTACACAGCCGGTTTCGCTTCTAGATAAGGAGCAAGTAAAGTTCTCATGTTTTAGTATTTCTTATTACGCAACCCATTATCTAAACAACAAAGGAAGGGGAACCAAGGGCCTATTTCAGTTAACCACAGCCTCAATAAGGCAACACATATTGAATCCAAGGAAAGCATGATAGAAGCTATTGATAGTGTAATGAAGCGTTTTAAATAAGCACTATACTATTGGAGACTGACCAGCAATGGCAGAACCAGCGCAAAGCTCGCGTTGCCGAATCGTCTTCTTTTCTTTCTACATAAGCAGCGTTCTCTGCTTCTGCAAGCCGTGCCGCTTTTAGAGAGTTTTAGAACAGCGTACGCGCAGCTTTGCGTTTGCGTTGCGCATGCGTCGTACGCTAGCCTCTTGCGGGCCTCCCGTTAAGTGACGAACGCTAACGCTACGCCCGCAATGCCGGCAAGCTTTGCGTGCGGTGTTCTAAAACTCTCTGTTTACTTCCCTTCCGAAACAGAGCCATCCTGGCGAATTACAGGCAGTATACCACGGCACTGAGATAGTAAGGCTTTAGCAGGTCCATTGCGCAATCTCATGCCTCGACATTGTTGATTACTAGATTAGAAGAAAGCTCAAGTGGCTTGACGCCGGACATCAAGTACGCGGCTTGTTAGACCATACGGGACGGGCCGCGGTACTTCGAAAGAAGTTTCGTTGACCGACCGGGGCTAGCTCAAGGAATCCAGAGCCACACAAGTTGATGATAACCTTGGCCGTTTATCCACACAAGTCAGTCCCGGGAATACGACGCTAAAAGGCTTCGAGACATCTCGATGGTGTATTTGGCGCTGCTTGCCAGCAGTGGAGTGACATCGGGCACTCTGGCGACCCTCTTCAGCGCTTAGCAGCTTGGGAACTGCCGTCGACTCACTCACATAAGCGTGGCAAGGAGGTATTGCGCATAACGAGCAGGAGGGCTCGAGTCCTTATAGGTAGAAGACAGGAGAGAGTCCTTTCGTGGTCTGCGTAGCAGTGTTTTGGGCGTACGTCACGAAGAGAATGACACGGTTCCAGTCTTAGTAACCGGAAGTGACATACATTGTCAGCACATCACCTGATGTTCGATTTAATATTTCTGTTAAACCATTCGTTTTATAATTGTAAGATGTGGTCGTGTGGTGAAAGACCTTGCATTCCTCTAGAATTTCTTGACGACGACCTGAAATACACGTCCTTCGGACGATGCGCGGCTCACGTAGTGCGCCGTGCTGTAGAATGACGTGGTGTGAAATGAGAGGCAACATTGCTAGCCGATGCAGATGGCAATAGTGAAGTATCTGCTTAGCGTGTAATCGATGGCAACAATTATCTGTCGGTTGGCAGCAGGAGTGATGGAAAGAAGTCCATACAAATCAACACCGGCGAAGTCCAAGGGACGGAGAGGGCAAGTCAGTGGTTGTTACGGAGCAGGGAAATGGCAAGGGGGATTCGTGTGGCGCTGAGCGCGCAACAAATGTAGCGGTGTAAGAAGCGGTACATTCTGCGTTGATAGTAGCAGAGCTGGAGGAAAGTGCAAATCTTCAACCCTTCGGCATGTGCACACTGTGAGTCAGCGCGTTTAAGGTGGCGCATATGTCTTAACGTAGATGGCGCGGAATAAGAGCGATTTGCGTCCATCATAGAGGTAGTTGTGATGGTCCATCAACTGTCACGACGAATGAAATGGTGTGTTTGATGACTTATTTCTCTAGGGATGGTAGGTGACGTTGCTTCACGCAACAAGACCATAGGGGGAAGCAACGCAGGGGTTTTTGCGCCACTGCACAGGCAGGGGCGTAGCCAGAAATTTTTTTCGGGGGGGGGGGGCACCCCTTGCAGGATTTCGGGAGGGGCACCTCCTTGGAAATGGTCATTTTTCGCACTGTATGCCATGGCGAAAAAAATTTCGGGGGGGGGGCACGTGCCCGGTGTGCCACCCCGGCTACGCCACTGTACACAGGCATGTCGGTGACGGCTACAGCGGGAACGCGTCGTAGATGGACAAGAAGACCGCCGCTAGAATGTGTATTGATCGGCGGATGCAGGGGGGGGGGTTTACGGGGTTCAACCGTACTTTATGTATGCTTGTGCGTGCTTTGGTAGGTGCATGGCTGGCATAAACAACCAGGGTTGCCGTTGGGTGTGACACGAAAAGGCGCCAGAACTCACGCCAAAAGTAGCCAAAGCAGCCATGACATTTGATCCTATCGCCGAATTTCTCGCCAAACAGAACAGAAGCGCTATTATCAAGTCTTTACTATTGATGAATAAATAAAACTATTTTGAATAAGTAAAACCACAAGTTTAAAAAAGAGCCATGGCGCCAACTGGAAATTTTCGTCGCCAACGGGGTCCAAAAGTAGCCACTTTGGCGCAAAGTAGCCACCAACGGCAACACTGTAAGCAACAACTAACTCGTCAAATCCGCGTTTACGCTGGGCAAGCACAGCGCCGAACACAACGCCGCTAGTGTACTTGTCAATTTCATTTTGGGTGCTCTCAGCTTTTCTTTCATAATAAACTTCTCTCTCTCTCTCATATGGGGCGAGCAAATCAAAATGTCGCAAGATTGGAGGCGAAGTAAGAATTCATCGGAGTTTTCTGGATGCATCGCCACATGTGACTTCGCTCAAAGGTCGCAGCCGCAGCGGAGGTCTGTGAAATGCGCTATAATTGCGGGGAAGCGGCGAATGAAACGTGTAAAATAAAATCAAAGGCATAGAGAGCTGCGAAGGTATTTCATTGTGAGTTTAGGAAACGTAGCAGCAACACGAAGTGTCGTGGAATCCGGAAGGACGCGATCTCGGAAGAAGACGGCCCAGAATAAGCAGCTTTCGTACGCCAAAGCAACACTTCTTTAAGTTTACCTCAATGCCATTAGAGCTGATACTAGTGAAGACAGCTTCGACCTTCTGTAGATGTGTCGCAAAGCCGTCTGAAAAGATCAGAGTACCATCCAGGTAGTAGAGATTCGTCTGCCACTTGAAGCCGCGAAGGATGCTGATCATGCGTTCAAATGTTGCAAGCGCGTTGCACAGCCCGAATCGCGTCACAATAAATTCATATAAGCCATCGAATCTAACGAAGGCTGGTTAGCGGTGGTCAAGTTCAGCCATCGGGCTGCAAGCAGCCGGAGCGCAGGTCCAACGAATAGAGAGAGAGAAAAAACTATGCTCCATGCCAGCAGTCGCGGCGTCGTCTATTAGTGGCTATAGGGATAGATGTCCTTACGTGTGATCTTGTTCAGCAAGCCATAGTCTACGCAAAAACTAGGCAATTGAGCCGTCTTTTTTTTTGTTTGTTTCTTTTTTTTTTTTTTTTTTTTTTTTTTACAATATCGATCGGTGAGACCCATCGGCAGTTCGAGGTCTGTATGACGCCGTGTTGAGCCGTGTCACTTGTGCGATGTTGCGACACACTGTGGCTGGCACACGATATGCGCACTTAGGCTAAGGAGCGTGGAGATCAGTGTCGAAGAAATACATCGTCTTAGACTTAATGTTGGGCTTCAATACATGAAAGGATGTTTTTGTTAAGAATATAATTCGAATGGCAATGCCTTTCTCTGTAATGTTCACGAATTAGGTAATACCTCGAAACTAGTGGCATCATAAAAATTCGTTCCAGGTTGCCTTGAGAACTCCACGACTAAACATTGGGAATTGAAATGTGGGCGATAATTCAATTAGTTAAGATCACAATTAGTAAAATTTCGTTAGATAGTGGACTAAGCCTTTCAATTTTTTGTGTAGTAATTTCAGCCTCTTCTCGTAAACCAGCTGACGAGCTAAAATTGTACAATACCTAACAGCCAACCTTTAAATGTTTTTTGAAAGTGTTCGCTGAAACATCGGTATTCTTATTGTTGTACACATGTACCGTACTCCCCTCTAGAATGCCCAAGCGCTTGAGTGCATTTGAGATAAATAAATAAATAAATAAATAAATAAATAAATAAATAATTAAATAATTAAATAAATAAATAAAACCTAAGCACGTGTTACACTCACTAAAAACGCTAAGGCGAATAACGGAAAAGTGGGCTAGTTGGTTAGGTTTCATAGTGCAGTATATGGGGCAGCGCGAGAACGAATACAAGGACGAGAAAACACAGGACATGCGCTGTCTGTGTCTTGTCAGCGCGTGTCCTGTCTTTTCTCGTCCTTGTATGCGTGCTAGCGCTGCCCCATATACTTCGCTAAGGCGAAACCTGATTGGCTTCTTGACACACTTTTGGCGTTGTAAAAATACATTATACCGGGTGTTCAAAGTTAAGATCTATGGTTTTATTAAAATTCAGAACTGGGAAGAACGTGAAGCCACCTTTGCAGATAACTTATACATCCAGGGGCACACGCAATGAGACAATAATTATCGCTTTCAGGTGCCCAATTAACTCATATTCAATAATTAACTTTTTTAGTGATTGCAGCAAGAAAGCATGTTTGTATTGGAAAGTTTGAGGCAGTCGCATTTATACACAGTTCCACTTGGAAGAATTCTTCTAGCATGTCTGTGCTCCGAGATATCCCGCTGCAAAGTTTAATTGTGGTTTACCTGATTACGCATGCAAGACAGTCAGTGGTGGCCCAAACTCCTCCCCGGTGGGCCGTGGCAGGTGCGTGAGTCGTTTAGTCTGATAACGGGTCGAAGGCACAGGCAAAGATGATAACGGTTACCCTTTTGCTACTGGCTGGCGATAGCAAGCAATGACTGTTCGTCACATCGGGGAGGAACATTGCGCTGATCCACAGCGCCCTGCATGCGTAATCAATTAAACTTTGCAGGCGGGATATCTCGGAGCACAGACATGTTTGAAAATTCTTCCAAATGGGGAACTGTGAATAAACGCGACTCCCTTCAACTTTTTTAATATAAACATGCTTGTTGCTGCAGTCAATAAAAAGTTAATTATTAATCTGGGTTAATTGGACTCCTGACAGTGATAATTATATTCTCACTTTTGTGTCCCCCTGGATATATATGTTATCTGTAAAGGTGGTTTTCATGTTCTTCCCAGTGCCGAATTTTAAGAAAAGCATAAAGCTGAACTTTCAACACCCGGTATATATATATATATATATATATATATATATATATATATATATATATATATATATATATATAAATTTGAGACTGTGTACGAATCGTCAAATGATACTTTCGCATTCACGATTCACAAGTGTCTGATCATCATCATGACTATGCAACATGACTACGCTAATTGTACGGTATATGCCACTCCCATGTTTCTCCAATCAACCCGGTCCTGTGCAGGCTGCGCCCACGTTTAGCGCCGGCAGCTTCTGAATCTCATCTGCCCATTTAACTTTATGCCTCCCGTTCGCGCGCTTGCCTTCTGTTAGAATGCAGGCTCTTACTTTCAATTGCCACCAGTTATCTTGTCTTCTCGCTGCATTCCCTTGAGAGATAGTGGTAAATTACCATTCGCTTTTCTCTTGAGAGATAGTGGTAAACTGCCAATCATTAAGGATGACTGCCAGTTGGGCATGTTGGTAAAGGTTCATGGTGAAACAAGCGCGAAATGCACGAAGACTTAGAAAGGACACAGGACGGAGCTTGTTTCACCATGTGCCAATCATTATCTCAGAATACGTGCCAAATGCACACTACAACATACTTATACTTTTGGTTACTTCATTCTCATGGTTCGTATCTGCGGTCACTACCTTCCCTAAACAGACGTATTCCTTTACCACTTCCAGTGTTTTGATAGGCATCGCAAACCACTCTTCTCTTCGGAGACTGCTGAACATTGCTTTATTTTTCTGCATATTAATTTTCTGACCCCACCGCTCTGCTTTCCCTGTCTAATTCAGTAATTATGATTTGAAATAGTTTTCCCGAGTTACTAAACATGGCAATATCACAAGCGAATCGCATGTTACTAAGCTACTCTCCTTTAACTGCTATCACATGCTGTCCGCAATCCAACGCTCTGAAAACCTCCTGTTAACACGCGGTGAATAGAATTGGAGAGATGGTAGCTCCCTGCCTTAGACTCTTTATTAGGGAATTTTATTCCATGCTTTTTTTTTTTTTTTCATGGGGGACAATGGTGGCTGTGGAGACACTGTAGATATGCCGCTGCGACGGCATAGCGGCTATGGAGGTCGGCTGGTGACCTGAAAGGTGCAGGTTTGATCCCGGCCGCGGTGGTCGCATTTCGATGGAGGCGAAATGGTAGAGGACCACATGTACTGTGCGATGTCAAAGCACCTTAAAGAACGCCAGGTGATCAAAATTTTCGGAGTTCTCCTATACCGCGGGCCTCATCATATCCTGGTCTTGTCACATAATACCCCAGATATTACTATTATTATTCTTATTAATTTTTCGTTCATTAAAAAATCATACCACAGGGCGTTCGAATGATGATGTTTAGGTAGTGTTTTTGGAACCGGTGACCGGAAAATCTGTAGCGCTAGCACACGTGCGTCATCATGTGTGCTATTGCGCCGATTTGTGTGTACCGCGAGCCAAGACCTTCTAGAACGATTACTTTGTACTTTAATAGTCATAATAATTGTTGGGGTCCAACGTCTCAAAACGACCGTATGATGAGAGACGCCGCAGTGGAGGGCTCTCAACATTTCGACCACCGGGAGTTCTTTAATATGCACCTAAATCTAAGCACATGGGCCTCAAGCATTTTCGCCTCCATCGAAAATGCGCCGCCGCGGCCGTACTTTGTAGTTTGAACCACACGTTTGGTAGCACCATGTTAGTTCGCGGAGGCTGCATTTTGATGGACGCAATATGCGGAAGCCCATGTGCTCAGATTTAGGTACACGTTAAAGAACCCCACGTGGTCTAACTATCGGGGGAGGGGGTCCTCCACTATGGCATCTCTCACATTCATATCGTGTTCTTTGGACGCAAAACCCCGACAATTATTATAAGAAGTACAGCAGCTTTCTGTCCATCCAGAGAAACCTAAGCAGTAGAAAAAAGCTCGGAAAACACGGGGACGAAAAGTAAGCAGACGCTACAAGCTAAGTAACCTAGAACTAAACATTGCGAAATGCTATCATTCGACTGTCAAGTCATTAAATGTGCGCCAACTGCTTCATGATCTGCCATCGGCCGAGCCTTTCAACATGGTAAAAAATTTGCGCAGCTTGCGCTGAGTCGCGTAAGGCTGGGGCAGAGCAGAGCTGGTCGGCACTCGCTTTGGCAATTGACTAGGCACACGTTCATTCACACGTCCATGCACGAAGTGTTCACGCGATCACATTGCGATTCACGAGTATCGGATAGGCATCGATCGGGTTTCATTGGGAATCGCTTGGCAATCACAGCACCAAGTACCTTACTTACCTTTATTAGGTAAATTGGCCTAACTTGCAAATTTGAAGCTTGGTCTCGATTAGCTTCCATCCCATGTCAAGGTAAGCTTAATTAGCTAATTAGTCGAGCTACTACTAGTTCTATTAACTCTTAATTAGTATTAGGCTAAGCTTGGCGCATCTTACAAAATTCGGCATTACTAGGCACACGAGAATCTCAGCTCGGCTAAATTAGGGCTTTTTGAGGTGTGATTTCATTAGCTTAGTTATGCGCAGGCAATTAGGTTTTACCATGCTCAACATGGCTTAATAAGGCTTGTCTATGGTTACACTGGTTTAACTAGGCACACAGTTCTTAATTTTTTCTTGACGTGGCCGCGCCGGCAAGATCATGGTTTCCTCTCTACATCGAGAAGCGGACAAACGGCGGGCATAACATACTTGCTGTAAAAAAAATGCGAACGGAATAAAATAATACGTTTGGCTGCCCTTCCGAATTCCCGGTGCAGTCGGGCACCGTTTTCTTTTTCTGATGCGTGAAACGAGTCGTTGCCATAGGATCGGGGCGATAAGACCGTCGCAGCTCGCCGGTCTTATCTTTGTCGCCGTTAGCAACGAACGCGGCAGGCCACGCCAAGTCGTGAAGCTGTGTGTTCTGAACTTTTTTGTTTCTTTCCTTTTCTTTCTTGCCTTGACGCAACTCTTGACTTCGCGCGAGATTCAAAAGATAAAAGTCATGCGGCACGTGGTGGAAGACACGCGAACTAAACGCCGATGTCCGTGAAAGCTGGATCTGATCGTAGTACGCGGAGAAAATTTTTCAGACCTACAGCTGCAATAGTGTTTTTGTAGCGTCTCATCGAATTCCCATTTTCGCGAAATTCTAAAGAGGCGGTGGCGGCTCAGTGGAGACTTGTGAATTTTTTTTAAAGAAGGTGAAATTTTTTTTCGCGAAAACCAAAAAGTGGTTTCGTGGTCCTGGGGACTCGGAGAACAAAATATATTTTTTTCGGCGAAATCAAAGGGGGTCGGAGGACATGCACCGACATTCTTATCTGAACACACCCATTAGGTGAAACCGTGGTCAACTATGTTTCATTAGTTTCGGCTATACTTACTTCGACTTAACTAAGCTCATTTAGTTTAACTTGACTTAACGCGACAAAGGCAAGCTGGACTGGGAAAACTTAATTTTGTATGCTTGGCTTCATCAGGTTATGCAATGCTAGCTATGCTTAGTTCGGCTAATCAACTGTTGTTAAAAACGACGCAAGTCTGGCGCTTGAACAGGCCCCGTCGCAGCCGGTATGTAAAGGAACGGCACAGATTCTGTGGAGCAAAGAAAGAGACAGCAAGTTGTCGTTTTGGCTACGAGCGCCGTAACCGCGTCAGACAGAGCGGCATGAGAGGCCAACCTGATAGGACGGGACGCGCATGCGCACCGCAGCATTCGTCACGTCGCTAGATGGCGCGTCGATGCATTCGGCCACGCGATCCCGTGGTCTGCACGCTTTTGCTCGCGCTTGTACGTTATGTAATATGTGCACTGTGAAAAGCTCTGCAGGCTTTTTCTTGTAATTGCCAGATAAGACACGGTGGTTCGTAGACTACTAGAAGCTGTTATCAAATAACTGTTCCGCAATTCACTATTTCAGTATCCTACTGGGTGCACAAAAGGTTATGAAATGTAAAATTACTCTCCACACGTTTCGAGCACGAAGCTACAAGGAAAGCCATACGTATAGCTCGGAAAGAAAATCTTCTGAGCTGAGAAAAGCTTTGTGCTTGTTCGGATTTAATTTAAATGAATACCTTTTAGGGCGGTCGCTTTACACACTTGTGAAAAGCAGTATACATTTCTCTGCTGCTTTGTGCTACAAACGGGTGTACGATAATTGCAATGAACTATATTGCACACGGGCTGAAACAGGTTCATATTGATCGCTACACGCCAAGCAGACACAAGGTATGCAAATTCAGCGCTCCCGCTCACACGAGCCACGAAGAAGGAATATCTCGAAGCGTTCTCGTATGCAGATGCTACCTTCTCGACCGAAGAGCAGTTAAAATTTCAATTACGGAGTTGTACGTGGCAACACAAGCGTACTGTTGTGTAGTTGTGCCGTAATAGCAGTTTCTAATTCATTCTAACCCTTTTAGCGCACAAAACTAAACTGCACGGGCCTGTTGCCGTTTCTCTTGACCGAAATTTGACTGCCGTGCTTCGTAAGTCGTACACCTACCGGCAAGCTCAGATGTGCAATGCCGAAGCGGCTAAGTCACCACGGCAAGTATGAAAACTCCTCGCGGAATTTATGAAATCAGTGCATCGATCTAAAACAACAGCAGGCCTGTGCTCATCATTATATCCACACTATGTTTCAACTATACATTGTCAGTACAGATACATAATAGTAAATGTAACAGACAAAGTTAAAAGAAAACAACATCACTACAAAGCTTCGAATTTGTGGTGCATGACGCCACATAACCATTTTGTGCCGCCCTTGCAGGCGTCCAGGATCCCTCAAGACTGAACCCAGCTGTTTCCATGGGCGAACTGGGCATGGACTCACTGATGGCCGTAGAAGTCAGGCAGGCTATCGAGCGACACGTCAGCCTCACGCTGTCCATGAAAGAGATCCGACAACTGACAATCGAAGGGTTGCGGCAGTTAAGTGAAAGCACGGCAGCCAACGAGCAAGCCTAATTCTACCCTACAGATGTCCAAGTTGAATAAAATGCCTGAATTCCACTATCAAATGTATTTCGTGAAAAGAATTTCACACGACTAAGTCAAACATCATTTGGGTATTTCTTCTGTGATATTTGAATTGGAAGTACTGGCACATGCTGGGACAACGGTACTGGTCATTAAAGAAAGATGCACGATATCAGTGAAACAATCTCAGAGCCCAGTAAAGTAAAAAGTTGGGCGAGTTGGTGTTGGTTCATGATAAACTGAGGGGCGCGATAATACAGTACACAAAGAAAAATCTTGACGAGTTGCTAGAAGCGCGTCGTCCCGTGTCCTTCTTTTTCTTTGTGTACTTTATTATCGCGCCCCTCAGTTTATCATGAATCTCAGAGCCATTCCATAAGTTCGTCACCAAATAAACAGATATAAAATAACAAACACGTTGTCACTAACGCTGTTGTGCTGCTGAGCGTCGGCTGATCTGATTGGTCAGAATGGTCATCTTCATATGTGAAAGAAGGCTGAGATGGCAAGTGCGTTAAGCAACGTTCGTGCTACTCCTCCATTAGTAAAATATAGACCTGCTCCAAGCTTGCCTGACATTGTGTGACGACAATAATGCATACATCGTATTCTGCAAAAGCTTATTAGAAGAGTGAAGCTGTATCATGCACAAAAGACACTTTTAATAACAAGTCATTTCTGTGCTGTGGTCACGGATTATCTAGCTGTAAATTGTAATCTTTTTTCACATGGCTGACCAAATATCAGACACATCACACCCCAATATTTGCGAGCATGATCTGCAATAGGCCCCTTATTAAAACTGCGGCAAATGCTTCAAAATAACCTTAGAGTTGAGACTTGATTAAGCATCATCAAAAGAGCCAGTAACATATCACAGGCAAGTCACTATAAATTGTCTTAATTCATGCTCTCCATTATAAAGGGACTGTCTGCTGCTCAGAATTTTTTTATTGTGGTGAAAATGTTTGTCACATCGGTGGTAACGAGCATGATTTTGTCAAATAAAAAAACGAATTATATTTTTAATTCTGGCTCTGAAAGTCGTGAGAGAATGAGCGTCAGCGTCACCCAACAGCGATGTGGTTCAGTCTAATGGTGTGAGCGAAAACGGTTGCAGGTAGACTTACTATGTTGAAAACAAATGTCTATAACTTATAATTGAGATGAGTAGGAAGAACAGAGGAAGAGCCTCAATGAGGCTGGCCATCGTTTCGATAGGTGGGCCTATCTTTGTCGAAGGCGGCTTGTCATCCCTGGCGTGTTAGTTTTAAGGGGTTAGTACTGACGTCATCTCCTGTGGTGGCGCGTGTCCGGGCTCGTAATCGCAGTCCGGAACGAAAAAAAATCTATAAAGCAGATGAGTGTAGCCCCTGTCTCAATTCTAGCAAGGTTGCAATGGCGCTAAAGAATCTTTTCTCGGCGGTAAGCGGAGCTGGAGCTGTAAAAAGACGGGGTAGGGGGGGAGGGGGGGGGAGGGCAGAAAGCAAGAAAGGCGAGGGGAAAAAAAGAAAGAAAAAAAAAGGAATAGACGGAAGCTAGGGGGGGGATACAACAAAGTCGGAGCCGCCATAGATATGAACGAATGATACGTAATATGATGCAGATATATGATACAGATATATGAATGATTCCGTAAGCAGACTTACCACCCTAAAAGGAACACTATCAGACAGAAACCATCCTAACACATTCCTTGACAAAGCTTATACGGACGCACTGAAACTAGACGGCAATGAGGCATTCAAACCGCGCTCTAGAACAACAACAACGACAACCACTCTTCTCACTACAAAGTTTTCTAATGCGCTTCCAAACATAAACAACATCCTCACAAAATACTATCCAATTCTAACAACCAACCAGACACTTAAGAAAATCTTTCCCGAACCACCTAAGGTCACCTACAGACGCAACGCCAATTTTAAATGATATGATCGTTAATGCAAAACTCAAAGGAAAGACTAGGACAACATCTGGTCCCTGTGGCCGCTCCAGATGCTCCACTACAAACATATACAGCCGGCTACCAGCGTAAAATGCACAGCGTCGGATTACATTCACAAGGTTACATCGAGCTTCAGCTGCACGTCAAACAACCTAATATATTGTCTTGAGTGTAACACCTATAAAAAACAATATATAGGCGAAACTGGGCGGCCAATTCATGTAAGACTGAACGGCCACCGTGTAGACAGAAAACAAAATTTACCAAAAGCAGTAGCCAGCAACTTCAATCAACAGGACCACAATTTCGACCAAGGCAAACTTTTACATTCTACAAACAAATTTCCGGTCACCACGTGATAGAAAATACATGGAATCGTATTTGATACACAAATTTAAATCCCTACACCCATCAGGAATCAATCTAGCATGTGGCAATTTGGAGTCACTAAAAGGCCATAACATAATTACTGTAATATTGAAAGACATGAAATACGCTCAACCTTCAAATGACTATAACCAGTATAACATATAATCGTTCCTAGCCTACACATCATACTATGTTCTCTTCCAATTTTTTTAAATTTTACATATAGAAATATATGTGTATGTATGTGTGTATATACTGATGTATACATATACTACTCTTATGAAGTTTTTATTTTTCAAAACCTTCCAACCACTGCTGCCTTTCCTTCCTTCCCCGCTTCTAAGACCAGTTCCGCCTCCGCACTCTCAAAGTCCTTGGCCCCCAGAAAGTTCCCCGCGTCTTATTCCATTAGTTTCCCCCACCGTCCCCCCCCCAAACCCCTTTCTTCTTTCAATTTTTTAGGGGCGAAGCTCCTTAGAGTGTGGGTCTGTCCCTCCTCTGTAGTTGTTGTAGTTGTAGTAGGCAGGTAGGTAGGTAGCCACGTATAGTGGAATGTACCCACTCCACGTGATAAAGATGACGATGACGCAGTAGAGTGGAATGTACCCACTACACGTGATAACGATGAAGTGTAAGTGCGTTCCAGTATAGTGGAATGTACCCACTCCACGTGATAAAGATGACGATGACGAAGTATAGTGGAATGTACCCACTACACGTGATAACGATGAAGTATAAGTGCGTTCCAGTATAGTGGAATGTACCCACTCCACGTGATAAAGATGACGATGACGAAGTATAGTGGAATGTACCCACTACACGTGATAACGATGAAGTATAAGTGCGTTCCAGTATAGTGGAATGTACCCACTCCACGTGATAAAGATGACGATGACGAAGTATAGTGGAATGTACCCACTACACGTGATAACGATGAAGTATAAGTGCGTTCCAGTATAGTGGAATGTACCCACTACACGTGATGACGATGACGCTGATGACCATGAAGTATAAGCGCGTTCCAGACCACACATTCTCTTTCTGCCATGGATGAAAACGATCGAGCTTCGCCCACTCATCATCATTCACTTCGTGGATATGGCGTGATTTTCGAATTTTCTTTTCCTTACGCGACATGCCGCCCAATTTTTGAGGCGATTCCCCTGAGAGGGTCATCTACGGTAACACTTGACGCATATGTCTGCCAATGACTTCCCCCCATTAAACACGTGTTTCTCAGCCACCCCTTCCAGTATCACTTACCATCGACATTTCGAGTTTTAAAAGTACGCGCCCGCTTCTCCCTTTTTTGTGACTGCTTTCCTTTGGTGCTTCCCCTTCATGGGAAGGTTGGTTGAAATAGGCAGTCGCCATATCGTCGAAAACCTTCGCGGTAGCCAGACGCGGCGCCCGTCTGCCGGCTTTCGGAAGCCTCATGCTTCGTCTTTCCTTCATTCATATCTGTGGCGGCTCCGACTTTGTTGTATCCCCCCTAGCTTCCTTTTTTCTTTTTTGTTTTCATTTCTTTCTTTTTTTCCCTCGCCTTTCTTTGCTTTCTGACCTCCCCCCCTACCCCGCCTTTTTACAGCTCCAGCTCCGCTAACCTCCGAGAAAAGATTCTTTAGCGCCATTGCAACCTTGCTTGAAATGAGACAGGGGCTACACTCATCTGCTTTATAGCTTTTTTCTTTCCATCCTGCGATTACCAGCCCGGACACGCGCCACCACAGGAGATGACGTCAATACTAACCCCTTAAAACTAACACGCCAGGGATGACAAGGCGCCTTTGACAAAGATAGGTCCACCTATCGAAACGTTGTCCAGCCTGTCTGAGGCACTTCCTCTGTTCTTCCTACTTATCCCACTACGTGTTTCCATTTGTCGGCTCCCATCTTGATTTTATAACTTATAATTGTGTTTCATGCTGTTTTGGCAGCCTTGACGTGTGCCAAAGAGCAAATTTAACTTTTTTTTTTTCACAGGCGTGCAAAGAGGCTCCCGGTGGCGCTCCCGCCGGCGCGTTCGCCTGCATGCGTACGGCGGAGAAAGCGCTGGACGCATGGTGCGTTTCGGCATCCGATCCGACGTGCCGCGGATCGGATGCGGCGAAAGACGATTTACGACACATGGGGCGAACGAGCAATCAGCGCGCAGGGTCCGCCCACATATGGTACCTCGGTTTGCACGCTCGGAAAAGTCAGCCTTATACATTGACATGATAGCGAGGGACCTTCGCCCTCCCCCTCCCCCCCCCCCTGAAGGGGAACCCTGCGCACGCCTATGGTCGTACGTATGCTATTCATTAAGTACAAAACAAACAACCTGACGCAGCCATGGTTCGTTCTCTAAGAGCATTGCCAACAAAGCTACGCCTTCGCGAGCAACGAACATCGCAAGGCCCACGTTCACTCACGACTCCTAGCGTAGGCCTTTAGGCCGACACTCTCGGTAGCGCCGTTCGCGATCAAACGCAAGCTCATTGTCGAGCGCTTATTTTTGCCGACAGGATAAAAAGTTCTACTTTTTTTATGACGCGTTTACACGTGCACTTGGTCTTCTCGACGGCCTCCAAGTGAAAAGCAAGGGTGGGAACGAAGCGGGCCGATTCGCCGAAACAGCAGGTGCCACTGTTCGCCTGTGAAATGGCCGTCCATCACAGTTCGATGTCTTGTTTGTGGTTCGGAAACGGGCGTCACCTGGAAGAAATGGCACACTGCAAGCATCACTTAATTCAATGATGAGTAATTTTATGTCAGAAAAACTGTTTATCCAATGTCTTCCATGCCACCGTCAACTGCGATATCCACAAATACCAGGGCGATCGGGGCCATCCGAGCGGCGAGGAACGAACCAGCGACATGGGCGGCACCAGTGGCGTGACGTCACACTTCTGTCGCTCTGCCATTGGCTGCGGCCGCCAGACGGGTACGGCAGTCGCGCGGCTACATTCAACATGTTGGATGCCCGCGCGGCCTGCGAATCGTCTCCGCGTGATGTTGGGACCTGTCGGACGTCTGTCGGGGGCGGTGTTGGCACCAACAGGCGTACGGCAAACCGCATCCAAATTTGCACCATGTGCCCAGTATTGAAACGCGAGCACGGCGTCTGGCGCCGCTCATAAGGAAAAAAAAACGTCTACGGGGAAGAGCAGCACGACGGACTTCAATGAATTTTCGAACCATGCCCGTTAGTCCAACCTAATCTAGTAAAGTTTCGGGAGTCCTCATGCGTAAAGTGGACAGCAGTATTCACCCGAAGTTCTACATTGAAGCAGATTTAGGCATAAAGTTCGGCTTCACCAAGGCGACCGTGCTGCCCACCATATCGCAGATGCAACGTGAAGCACGTCTCATGTTCGGTTTAGTTGCACGTTTGGCATGAGTGGAACCGCTACAGTTTGTTTTACAACGCCAGCGTACCAGTGCTGCTGGAACCGAACAACTATTCCGCTTATTTGCGGTGGTTTCTCAGGCTGACTAAACAGACCGTGATATGAACACTTTATTTGACGGTTTGCGTGTTTTAAGCGACCAATACGGTATTTGCTTTATCATTAAACAAAACTTGATGAAGCCTGCAAAAATTATATGTAGTTCCAGTTTTAGACTCGCACCGGCTCTACAATCGTCATCGCATCCATCAACTAGTGTTGTGGGCGTCCTCACACCAATGGAAGAAGAGCGAACGCAGATAGAAAAATTCTGTTTTAAAAATTTCCACTCACCTTCCAGAGAAACCGCTGCAAGGTTGGACACTTCAGACGGTGCGCTTTCTATTGCGATACAAGACAGAAAAGCGATGAAGGACTGTAGATAGTCCCTATTTAAGGCTACAGTGCCAAAGAACAAAGAAAGAAAGAAGAGATGAGACAAGCACTCAGCCTGCATGTCATTTTAACCTGTCCTCATTCTTTGGCACCGCACAGTTACTTCAACGTGTCTAACAAACTTGCTCACAGCACTGATCTACTTCCTTCTCATTAGTCCTCAATCTTGAGCTACTTAGTCAGGTTCTCAATAAACCAACATTCCTATAACCGATATTAGCACTTCAATTTGCAGAATGCCACATCAGCTCACTCAGTAATGTTGCCGTGCAAGCAAAATGAAAAGGCAAGATCTACATAGATTGGAATACAGCATCCTTTTAATGGTTGTTATATATGCTAAACTTGGTGGCTGCTTTACTGGGAATGTTATATATAGAAACGTGATTAATCTAGCATGTTTGAGGAATTTTCCACATGACCAAAGCAAAAAAATATTGCGAAATGCCTGTTGACAACACAGAAAGCCTGATTACTCACACGTATTTTTCATTAGCTTCATCGTTTCGACACGTGTGCTTCTTGCATCGCGCCTGATATTCGGTTGGGTCGTTTTCAGGTCCCGGGCTCAGCCCAGGTTAACCTCCCTGCCTTTCTTCTACCCTTATTCTCTCTCTCTCACATACACAGTGCACTGCGTCTCCACATCTTTTTTTTTCTATTGTGAAAAGTAGCCAAACATGAATTAAGGGACATTTACATACTCAATATTTCTCTTTCAAAGAAAATCATCTGTGAGTAGGTATAGCTGATAACGACATTGAAGGCTTCGCTTTTCGTTTGCGTTTGTGTATGAGCGTTCGTATATGTTTACTGTGAGCTCTTGTGAATAACGCGATGTAGTTAAAAATGCAGAAGGTTCCGTCCTTGTGTGTGCTGTGCTTGATTTAGTGTTCGTTTTCCGAACGGAGAACTACACTATAGCCCATACCATCGACACGTGCGTTTCGTAAAACAGGTAATTGGCCAATGCCACGAAGGCAACAAACGGAGGCAGCAACCGCCAGCCACCGTGATTTTTCATTCGCCCCTACATGATGAGTTTTGTTTGCGACAGCTTCGAACTACACGATGAGGTCATGTCTGTCGCAAACAAAACTCGTGTCAACGAACTAGGCATTATACATTTGAGAATATGCCAGCGGGCACTCTATCCTGAGGCATGCGAATTGTCCCTTGTAGTTTAACTGCTGCCTTGAGCGGCCATTTATATTTTATGTGGGTGCATTTACCTGCGCTTGTACATTGCTCTGTCATGCCCACGCCAGGTGTGCTGAGCAAGTGGGGCAAAACGGCAGGCTCATTTTCACAGCGCGAGTGCTGCTGCATGATAAAACACATCGTTACATACGGCGTCAGGGTGGACAACTGGGCGTGTTGGTTTCGCATGATCCGATGTAAAAGGCACGAAATCAAAGACGGACACGAGATTCAAAGCACCCTATGCGTGCGTCTCTCTCTTATAAGTCCTAGTACGCAGAGTGCAACGTCTAATAAGCAAACGTGCAAGATACGAACTTCGTAACAAGGGCGTTAGCGGAAAATCGAACCACTTGCAGCTGCCACGGAGCACATGTCTGGGTAGATGCTTGTTATGGCACCACGCTGGAGTTGAACGCGACCGGGAGAAAAGCCAAGCTATACCATCCATGTATTGCGAACAACGGAAAGGTGGGCTAGTTGGTTAGGGTTCATGATGAATTATATGGGGGCAGCGCTGGAACGAAGACAAAGACGAGAAAAGACAGGACATGCGCTGTACTCACAACTGCAGTTGTGAGTACAGCGCATGTCCTGTCTTTTCTCGTCTTTGTCTTCGTTCCAGCGCTGCCCCATATAATTCATCATGCACCATCCATGTACTCAGAAACTGTTAGGTATCATGAGGTCTCAAAGTGGCGCGCGCAAATGAGAGAGGTCTTGGATTGAAACAATTTCTTGCGTCCCGTGGCATGCCCACAGTCGATCCATTGCTCTCGTTGAGAGGTTTTGATGGGAAAGCTGTGTATCGGTGTGCTTCCGTACTGCTTTGCGGCGCAGAAGTCCACTACGCAGTAAGTTGCCGCTATATTCTAGCCCGTAGTGTTAGACCTTGACACGTAGCGAGGCGCACACGTAGAAACGTATTCGAAGAACCAGCAGGCCGCATCCGAGAAGACCTTGCCACACGCGAGAACTGAGCAGCCTGAGCAGTCCTATGTTGCCTGGTGCCACTGAGATGAAACACCGGAACTCGTGAAGTACGCAGTTTACGAATAGGCCGGCGTGGATGACTACGTCACTGGTGCTTCATTTTCTGATTCGGCGCATGCAAGAACTTTAAAACTAGATTGAAACACGTTTTAGTCAGCATTTGTGAGTGACATTTTACAGAGGCACATATGTACTCCTAGTCATCGGATGCAACAGTCATATTGTGCTGAAATTTTTCTATCACCACACCTTTAACCATATCAATGGCTTCCTCTCGTGAACAGCGTCGGCGGTCACTAATTTCAAGTATTTGTACTTCCCGACCACAAACAGAACAGTCGGAGTTGTCTGCGAGGTGACTCCTCCGCAGTGACAACACTTTTGTGATGTTGCGGAGCGTTCGCTTGAGGAACGACTCTCTCCGCAGGCGCGGACACGTAATTCGATTTACATCATCCGCACTGCGGCCGAAGCGGCCGAATCTCGGCCAGTTCTTAGAATTAACCGGACGAGAAGTGAGGGGCTGTGCACAACAAATCACAGGCCCTAACTTTATTGCTGAAGTGCATCTTGTGGCCCCAAATGTCTTAAAGACAGACTCGGTTGGGATCCCATAATTATTAATAAGGCGATGACAGCGGTAAACGGAAATGACGCCTGCTCCAGAAAGCCTGCCTTGGGTCTCGGCTCGACTTAACTTGGAGTCGACGGCCCGAAGCCTTTAGCGCACACAAGGTGAGGCGGAATGAAAGCGCTCAACGGGGTTGAAGCAAATGAGGTACGCTTCAGCAGATTTTGAACCCAGGTTTGGTCCGGTAACCTGCACACTATGCCTTTTCGTCCAAATTGGCGTACATCTGTGATTGTTTGGAAGTGGTTCGATGTGGTCTTAAGCTCCTTATGGACCGCCTATGTGGTCGTGAGCATGATGAAATCTCCATTTGTTGCCACCGGCGCCACGAGACTGCTGCTGACCCCATTGCGAAAATATGAGTCTAGCGGCATCAGTAGACGGCTGGCATGTTAACCAGGCGGATCGTGCCGGACCAGAATAATTTGTCGACATCCGCAGAAAAAGAAATTGGCGTTTAACTCCAAAAAACAAAACACGTGGCGTGTCTCTGACCGTATTTTTATTTGCCCACTACAGACCCTTGCGACATTTTGTGCGATATGGAACAAATGCGTCTAGGCTTATTGCGACTAGGCGGCAAACGCAACCGTCACCCCACGTCGCTTCCCTTGCATTCTTCAGGTCCATGCAACTTCTTATACGTATGTGGAATAACTGCAATGTTTCTAGATTTTTTTCATTATTGGCGGTTACGGGACGTCCGTATTTATCTTTCTTTGCCATATAAACCGATTTTCGCAAAACGATGCAACGATACGCAGGATACTTCTCATCCATTGAGGCGATCAATTTGCAGCTAAAAACTACTGCTCATCGTATGTGTGCAAGCTTTTTTTCCGACGCCGTGCGTAAGCATGGCATCAGAATTCCTCGTTTACCAATGTTCGAATGCGACGACGCGACATTAAACGCCAGTTTCACCGAACCCGGACTATACTGCCCGCATACATGCGCGCAATGAAACTTAGAAGCATGTACCAAGAAACCGCAAATTATTAGCAAGGCAGCTCGCAAATAAATTCTAGGCCTATACCCTTTTTCTTTAAACTTGTTTAGAACGTGCTGAATTCTTTGTATAGCGCGTGACTCGCAAATTAATATGAAATAATCTCTACACACTCTTAATCAGGTCCCGCTTAAAGTGCTGAATATAGCCAGGAAGCCCGACATTTTTCGACTGGTTTCCTGGATATAGCTAGCATTTAACCAGCACCTGAGTAAGAGTGTACTGAGTAAGAGTAAAAGTAAGAGAGTAAGAGCTTACTGTCCGTTGTCTACAAGCTATTTACAAGAGTAATTGCTAACAGAATTAATACGACATTAGAGTTCAATCAACCAAAGGACCAGGCAGGATTTCGTACAGGCTTCTCAACAACAGACCATATTCATACTATCAATCAGGTGATAGAGAAATGCGCGGAATACAACCAACCCCTATACATAGCCTTCATAGATTACGAGAAGGCATTTGATTCGGTGGAGACAACAGCAGTCATGCAGGCACTGCGGAATCAGGGCATCGACGAAGCCTATATAAACATAATGGAAGAAATCTACAGCGGATCCACAGCCACTATAGTCCTCCATAAAGAAAGTGACAGAATCCCAATAAAGAAGGGCGTACGGCAGGGAGACACGATCTCTCCAATGCTATTCACCGCGTGTTTACAGGAGGTTTTCAGGGCCCTAGATTGGGAAGAGTTTGGGATAAGAGTTAATGGAGAGTATCTCAGTAACCGTGCGATTCGCTGATGACATTGCATTGATGAGTAACGCGGGAGACGAATTACAGCTTATGATTACTGAACTGGATACGGAAAGTAGAAGAGTAGGTCTGAAAATTAATATGCATAAAACTAAAGTAATGTGGAACAATCTTGGCAGAGAACAGCGCTTTGCGATAGGTGGCGAGTCACTGGAAGTTGTAAAGGAGTACGTCTACTTAGGACAGGTAGTAACCGCGGAGCCGAACCATGAGAGTGAAATAACTAGAAGAATAAGGATGGGATGGGGCTCATTCGGCAAGCATTATCAAATCATGAATGGTAGTCTACCACTATCCCTCAAGAGGAAGATATATAACAGCTGCATCTTACCGGTACTTACCTACGGAGCAGAAACCTGGAGACTTACAAAGAGGGTTCAACTTAAACTGAGTACGACGCAGCGAGCGATGGAAAGGAAAATGATAGGTGTAACCTTAAGAGACAGGAAGAGAGCAGAGTGGGTCAGGGAACAAACGGGGGTTAAGGATATCATAGTTGAAATCAAGAAGAAGAAATGGATATGGGCCGGGCACGTAGCACGTCGGCAGGATAACCGCTGGTCATTAAGGGTAACTGACTGGATTCCAAGAGATGGCAAACGCGTGAGGGGGGAGACAGAAAATTAGGTGGGTAGATGAGATTAAGAAGTTTGCAGGTATAACGTGGCAGCAGAAAGCACAGGACCGGGTTGATTGGCGAAACATGGGAGAGGCCTTTGCCCTGCAGTGGGCGTAGACCGGCTGATGATGATGATGAGTAAGAGTGTACCTGAACACTGTAAATCCTCTGTGCATTTTCGGTTAAACCCGATCACGGACGATTAATTGTTCAGCTTGTGAACAAGTAATCGTTGAATAATTCTGAATTCGGTGTTCCAGCACGTTTTGAATTGACTACGTGTATCGGCACGCGATAACTCGCATGCCGCTTAACTGCTACCTCCAGTATACATGCGCTTTGTAATATCTACACCGACTGCATCATTCCTTTCGCATTTCATGCGTAGAGACACATGCAGGTGCGTTCACACGTGTGTAGTATTTAGGATTCAATAATAGTCAACAAGCGCGAGGCGTCCTTGTTGTTTCGTGCTGCCACGGCGCCAACAAGCAGCGGGCGCGGAATAACCGGCGCGTTCGACGTACACAATTTTCGCATAGTACTCCGCGCGGCCGCGGGGGTCTCTGGAATTGCTTGAAAATGGTCTATTGCGGCGTAATGTGACCGAATTAACGAGTTTGATAGCATTGAACAATATATGTGATGGCTGGGACCAGCGAACACGTCCGAATTCTCCGAACTCCCGAATTAACGAGTGTGGACTTAATGAGCTTTTGATTAGGGGTGTGCGAATAGTTAATTTCGGAACCAAATCGAATACCAATAAAAATCGAATATCATTCGAATAGTCTTCGAATAATGGGACAACCCTTTTCAAAGCAGCCCTACAACTCCACATTTCATAAAAAAAAAAATATATATATATATATATATATATATATATATATATATATATATATATAGTAGTGGGAAAAGAATCACGCGGACCCCGATAGAATTATGAACAAGAAAGAAAATACCGACTTTCGTTGGTTTGGCACTGTATATTCCTACTAACGTTTCGTCTGGTGGACCAGACTTTGTCAAAGTCTGGTCCACCAGACAAGCGTTAGTAGCTATACAGTGCCAAACCAACGAAAGTCGTATTTTCTTTCTTATATATATATATATATATATATATATATATATATATATATATATATACTCACAACCTTTCACAAAAAAAACTTACGGTTACTTTTGACCGACTCGAAATACCTCCGTTTTGATATGTGAGGTAAGCTCGTATATGGCAGTGGCTACAGCAGTCAATTGTCGGCCGCATTTAAATAAAACTCACACGAAAAACCCGGCAGATCCCACGCACTGTGGGAATCGATGTAATGCAAAGGAGCGTGACTGTATGACGAACATAAATGACAAGTGGCAATATGCAAATAATGATATGTCATGTGCAACATGACTTGCATGCCACGCTCATGACACTCTTGTGGCCGTTTTGCCAGCTTTATATACACCAAATCTTAAGGTGAAAGCCTTTGATGTCTCATTCTCACGTCCGCGCGCGCGTCCGTCCCTCCAGCCGTGCCCTGGCACAGTGCCAGGTGGGCGCCGGGGCGTGCAAATGGACGCCGGTCACGTTGGACTCTACAGCGCTCGCGCTTTGCTTGCGTACCGTCGCTGTGCCCAGCGTCTCTAATCGTGCAAGGAGGGAGACGCGCGCATCACGTTCCATTCTGACCGACTCCGTCTCAGTGGGCAGAGACGTTCGAGGAAGGAGGAGGAGAGGGTGAGGAAAGGAAAAGGCGCAATTTCTGCAGCCCGAGTTGGGAGCACGGCTCAGCGCCTGTAGGGGAAGGGGGAGAGGGCATTAAAGATGTGTAGAAGAGAGGAGAAGAGAGAGAGAAAAAAAAACAGAAAATGGCGTCCATAACCGAGGACGCGGCGGGCGGCTATTATAGCCGGTTGTCCAGTCCAGTGTCCCCAAGGAAGCGAAGAACCGCCTTGAAGACCTGGGTGTGGTGCCGTGTAGGGAAGAGGAAGTCCCGCTGTGTAGCCGCGGGTATACCCTGGCTACGGAGTGTGGCGAGCAAGGTGGCTCGTTGTGCTTGAAGTGCTGGGCATACGCACAGCAGGTGCGCAATAGTTTCGTCCGCCCCGCACGCAGTGCACGCAGGGGACGAGGCTCTGCCAAGCCGATGACTCCGGGCCGCAGGCCAGGAGCAGCCGATGCGTAAACGCAGTAGCAGGGATCTCTCCCTCCTGGTGAGACCCCGGTCAGGCAGCCGGGTCGGTGGTTCCATCCTGGCCACATGGTCGTCGGAGTGGCAGCGTAGTAGTAGCCGCCTCAATGTGATCCCCGAAAAGTCTGAGGCGACCACGGCACGGCACACAGAGACGGCAGAGTGATGCGCTTCTTTCGCCAGTGCGTCTGCCTGCTCATTGCCCTGGATTCCCACATGAGATGGGACCCAGTGCAGAGAAACATCGACGCCACTGGCAAGAAGGGCATGCAGCTTGGTGACGAGCAGTTGCGTCCCGAAGCCAGCCCGTTCTGGATTCGACGTTCGAGGAACACACTTTTGAATTCACAAAGTGTCTGTCAATTTAAACGCTGGAACGCAGATGGCGTCTGCACGATGCGTAGAGCGCGAGAATACGAACGCATGCGAAACGGAGGCAGATTAGTCTGGCGTCTCGCTGAGATTGGAGTAAAAATTAAGCGAACATAAGGGGCAGGTCGTAACATGAATATCTTGGCATGGATGTCATCTACAATGTCATTTACATGCCACGCTCATGGTGCGCTTGCGTCCAGTTCGCTAGCTTGATATACACCAAAATTTGTATTGCGCGACGTGACTGCATGACTAACACAAATGACAGGTCCCTAACATGTAAATAATGACATGCACATTATGTACAGCATAACTTGCTCCTTGCTGGCTGCTTCGCATCACATCGATTCCCACAGTGCGTGGGATCTGCCGGTTTTTCAATCAAGAAACTCGCTAGCAGACGCTGCCTGCGAGGCGTCAACACCCCATGCGCAATGGGGTGTTGACGCCGCGGGAGGGATGCCCAGATGAGAGGGAGGGGGGGCGTATAGAGGACAGAGAGGGGGAGGAGACGCGCATGCGCAGTGGGGTTGTGGACGCCGCAGGGAGGGACGTCTAGAGGAGAGAGAGAGAGAGGGGGGAGCGTAGGAGAGGAGATGGGGGGAGAGTTGGCGCATGCGCAGTAGAGAGCGGAGGCCACCGGATCAAACTTGCTCATAAGGATGCTTCGCATCTAAAAACGCCCGCGCCGCTCTCACCACGCCCTCCGTTGAAGCTGGTCGGTTCAAGGCCATTCGGCGCCGATTCGCCGTTCGGGCTTCACGTTCGAATGGGTGTGGTCAAAAGGTAAAAGCAAGACGCAGACCAAAAACACTTTAAAAAATAACACGACGTTTCGGCTCCCGTACGGGGGCCTTGTTCACAAAATAGCGTGAACAAGGCCCCCCGTACGGGAGCCGAAATGTCTTGTTATTTTTTAAAGTGTTTTTTGGTCGGCATCTTGCTTTTACCTTTTGACCATGATTATTCCCGACCAGACGAGCTTTCGTCAAACTCTTGATTTCGAATGGGTGTGTTTAAGTGCGTCCTAGCCGGTTCCAAACTTTAACATGACAGCGTTGAAGAGCTCGTTTCGCAGAACTGCCGGCGTCGACGTCATTGGTTGTGAGCGAAAAATCAGCGTTGTCCGTGACCACAAAATCGAGAAAGATGCAAATAAAATAAGAACTACAGGCACATAGCACCGTATTATGCCTTTCCACCTCACGGACGCCGGTGCTTGTTTCTTCATAGTTCAATGCAGTGAACTCATGGGAAGAGGAGGTTACGGGACACACAATCTTAATTTCTTCACCTTTGCAAGCAGCGGGCATGTTTGCACCTTGAGCCACCGAAGTATCTGTCCTTGTATGCTTTCAGCACTTCACGTCAGGTCAAGTTCGTGTGCTTTTTTCTCTTTTTTTCGAACAGCAGAGAAGTATCTGGGACGGCGCGGAAAGATTGAAGGCACGGCGTCTGGTAACGACACTGGCCATTTCGGTTTATCCAGGAGGACATCGCCACCGAATTCGCCACAATAGCGTCGCCTGCCTATGTCGCTGTTCGAGAAGTGCTTCCGAGAAGTGTACCAGAAGCGTACGAGGCGTCAGCTCTCGGTCTTTCCTAGCGCGAACCCACGCTTCCAACCTCACTGGGTCACTAGAAACTTTGAATGTTGCCCTGCGAGGTGCCGTCGATTACATCAAGCAACAACCGGCAAATCAGTGGGCAGTATTCTGCGATTCAAAGGCGGCTTTAGCCCTTTCCTGCCCGAGAAAAATATAATAGAAAAATTGCTAACTTGCTGAAAAATTATCGATGTGTGCTCTATTCTAATTAAGTTTTCAAAGGTTAAACTGTAAGAATTGGATTTTTTGCCCTAGAAAACAGACCCGCACATATGTGCGGGCTGGGCTTTTATTCATGTGATTCGCTGCAGCGAGGAATACACTCATAACGGCTAAGACAAAGCAAAAAATGCATGGTCAGAGCTGCGAATGCAACATTTTAGAGTATTGTGTCACTTGTGGGGCACAGGTATAAGTTGCACTTCATAGAACGCGTCCTTGAACAAGAAGCTACACTTGACAGCCTGCAGTGTTTTGCATATGACAAGCTGCATACTGATCGCCAGTGGTGCGTATAGCTGAGTCTAATCGCTTGGCTATGCCGGGCGCCTTTTGCACTCCAGTAAAGTTGTCTAAGGATTGATCTTGTGACACATTTTTAGATGTGAAGCATCTTATGGCGAAGCTTAATCCGGTGGTGGTGGTGGTGGTGGTGGTGTGCCGCGTGCCCACCCTTACTGCGCATGCGCAAAGAGTTAAAGAAAAAAATAAAAATAAAAAACCTCCTCTCCCCCTCTCTTTCCTCTAGGCATCCCTCCCCACGGCAACGACACCCTCACTGCGCATGCGCCTCCCTTCCTCTCTCCCCTCTTACACTCCCCCCCATCTCTCCATCCCTGCCCGCGGCGTCTAACTCCCCCCTGCGCATGCGCGTCCCCCCTCTCTCTCTCCTCTCTTACGCTCCCCCCCCTCTCTCCTCTACGCATCCCTGCCCACGGCGTTCACACTCCCACTGCGCATGCGTGTCACCCCCCTCTCTCTCCTCTCCTCCGCTTCCCCCTCTCTCGCCTCGCGACGCCGACGCAGGCAGCGTCTGCTAGCGAGTTTCTTGGTTGAAAAAACCGACTGCTCGCGCTGCACAACCGTTCACTGGCCATCCCGTATATATGGCAATGGATCTTGACCTCCAAGGTGGTGCCGGTGGAAGATTTCTCCTGTGCGTTGTTGAACAATAAAAATTCGCAGCGTGCGCGTTAACTAAAAGCGGAGTGCGGGTCTCTGTGTCCAGTCGGAGTCTTCTGTCTCTCATTGCCCATTAGCAGCGATTGGCATGTTCCAGTAGGAAACACTGCTCCATCACTGCCTGCTTTGCGCCTCCCCAGTTTTCTCTCCTGCGCAACGCTGCGATGAGCGCCAGCGTCAACGCCGCCGCCAGTGTAAGCGTTAGCGCCCGCTGCTTCACATCTAAACATGGTTCCCTTTAGCGGGAGATGGTGTAAGTTTTCTTTCCGCTTTGAATCCTTGGGCGCCTGGTGACGAGGAAAGTTCCTCAGAGATCCGATGCAGCCGATGATCAGGACCATACCTAAAGCTGCTTAATCTTTTGCACACTTACTTGCAAAGATCTTCTATGTCTACAACTAGGGCACACTGCCGTTTTGTCAGCAGTAACTTCAAAGACCGTTGCATTAAATTAGTGTGAGAAAGTCGGCACAGCAGTCTTGACAACGACAAGAACCTCGGCTGTCTCACCACTTGCAAGCAGGTGAGGCTTTGCAGCCGAATGTGTCTTCTTCCAAAAGACATCAATTTCACTGAAACTGGCAGGATAGGGTGAGTGGTCACCTGACCCAGTTATTACGGAGGCGACTGCTCAAAAACTCGCCTTCCATACTCCAGCTTTTTATCACTAAGTTGGCTCGAACCACGAATATGAATCTCTGTCAATTCGCAAACGTGGTTCCTACCCAATTCTGACACAAGACATCAGGAGGCTCAATATCTCTTCTATGTCTTCTTCATTCTCTGGTTTGAAAATCTTGGCAAGTGAAAAAAAAGAAAATTCCGCGCCCAAAGAAGCTTGTTCCCTAAGTTGGATAATTTTAGCAATTTTAACCCTCAATGTTATTTATTATCTTAGAATTTCAATGGCGATACTGAAACTCTGTATGATAGGCAATGTAAAATCTAATTCTTTGAAATATAATGCATGTTGTCACAACACATTCACAAAATCAATATTTTCTGCGTAAATGGTGATACAATTCACGCACATCACTTCGCGTCGCTAACTTGAGATATAGGAAAACATCAGGAAACACCACCCAAAGAAGTGCCAATAAGATGCCAAGAAAGCTATTCGCAATAAAAAAAAACAGAATGTGCAGGCGGAACCGAGCGCGAAAGAGCCAACCTGTGCCGCTCTGCAGGGCACTTGACGAGGACTAAAGCCTGGGCCGCACAAACATGCAGGTGACATTTCACGCGGGAGTACACAGCGTGTGCTAAGATCGCGCAATTTTTTTTGCGAAGCATGTTTTTCTAAGTATTAATATTCTTTTCATATGCATACACTCCCGAAAAAAAAATTTTTAACAAGAAGGAGCGTTGATTTAAACGTCTGAGGTAGCTGCTGTCGGCGCACGTGGTCAGACGGCATTTTGCGTGAAAGATTACTCGCCCTCTGGTGTCGAAATTGTTGAACTACTGAAACAGATATATTCCCGTAAACATTGACTTCAGCGGCACATAGCTATGAAACCGAAACTGAAACAGGTGCCGTTTAGTGAGCGTCTTTATTGACCCACACGTTCGTGCGGGTCAGGCCGTAAAGGGCTACAATGTCTTTCGTCGGCATTTCGTCGGGGATCGTACGAACAACTTGTGTGGGAAATAAGAGAAATGGTGCACAATGCGATCGAGAAAGGACACAACGTTGTGTTCCAGTGGATACCAAGTCATTGCGGTATCTCCGGCAATGACCTCGCCGATGACGCTGCCAGAAAAGCACACGTAGAAACAAACCTTTTTTCTATACCTGTATCCAGGATTTACGCGGCTCGCTACTTGAGTAAGCTGGCGCAGAACATGACAATCCAGAAGCGGCAATCATCACAGTTGACAAATCATCGACTGTACTCCCTCGACCCATCTCTGCGACTGCGGCTACTCCCTGGACTTTCCCGGGAGGAAGGTACAGTGTTGTGCCGTCTGCGTCTGGGCGTAGCTTTCACCAACGCCTACTCATTTAAGATTGAGATAGCCGACAACGACGAGTGCAACGACTGTGCCGTCGATGAGACTATGAACACATTTTGTGTTACTGCCCGACATACGCAAACGCGAGGCTTCACCTCCGCACTGCTCTACATCAACTGGACGGAAGCGCTTTCACAGTCGAGAAGGTATTGAGACCATGGGGCTGCCCATCAAAGCTCCGAAAGGCAACGAAAGCGCTGTTGCGGTTTCTCAAGGACACCGGACTGATTCGTCGTTAGTGATGTCAAACGTGGAACTGCTGCCTCGGCTCAGTGACTTTTCTCTCCTCCTCTGTAACTTTTCTTCCCTCTCCCCCCTTCCCCCGTGCAGGGTAGCCTACCGGGCTCAGCCCAGCTTAACCTCCCTGCCTTTCTTTGCCCTTATTCTCTCTTTCTTTTGAATGTAATTACCCTATCCTCGCAGGATGCGCACCCACCGCTGCAGTTCGGCACAACACATTTCCACCGCATCCTGAAGAAACACTGGTCGGAATCTGGAAAGCACTCTCCTTTGTCGCGGCGTGAAATGCGCGTGAGCCATGGCGCGCGCAAACACCGAGGGGTCGGCGCCGCCGGCGCAGCGCGCGGAAGCCACTGGGAAACGCTCGCTGGATTTCGTGCCTGACTGTTGTCCCGTCCGCGATGTCCTCTCTTCGACGACCTCACGCCAATCGGGGCCCCGTCCGCGGACTTCTGTAACCGTCTCCAAATCTTTTACTTTTCTCTCTATCTCTTTTAATCCCTCCTTATCCCTTCCCTCGTGGGCCACTGCTGAGGTGTCGCACTCTGATGCAGACAATTGCGGGGCCCACTTTTCTTTTCATTCTTCTAATTTAAAACTACCCCCCCCCCCCCCTTCCGGGAGCCACTTAACGCACTCGAGACGCAGACAGCCTGGCAAATCGCGAAGGGATGCGCGGCAGCTTCTTGGAAAATTTCCCTCCCAAGGCCACCTACGCATGCGCGCGCACAACATGCGATCGAGGAGCGACGGGCGCGTGCCTGCGGCAGACGTCGTCTGCTCAGGGGCCTCCTTTCAAGCGCCGTACGGCCTATAATTCTGGTAGTATCAATTAGTAACTGCAGCTAAAATATCTCTCACATCTACCGATTGATGCTACAGTGAGAAATCTGAAAAAGAATTACAGTGTACGAGTCGCTATCACGATTTATATGCGTCGCATCCATAGAAACGCATGTAAAAGATGGCAACACGCCGAAAGCGTCATCTGTAGAGCTTCGGCGTAAACGGCATTCCTCCGTAACGCCATTGTGTCGCCCTCGCGCGCTCGCGCGGCCTGGAAGTTTCTCCTCCTCAAATACTTCTTTCTCCGTGGCTTCTAGTATTAGCGTACTTGTAAAATTAAGGCGCTGCAATTCGAACCGTTACCCAGCTGTCGAAATGGCGCGGCATTCGTGAAGACGTGCGCGCATTCCCGACAACGAAAGGGAGTTGCTGCTCTCGTTTATGGAGCAGCATCCCCAGTTAGCCTTGCGAGTTTACAGCAGCGAGTTTACAGCAGCGGACAGGCGTCGGCTCTGGAGCGAGCTCTCCGACGCGCTCAACAGCGAGGGCCCCGTCATCAAGTCCGTCGAACAGTGGCAGGACTGGTTGTGGAAGCAAGTGCACGACGCGCGCTAGGACGCCGCCTCGACAGACGAACTGCAGCGGTGAGTGAACAGCAACTAGTCTGATCAACTCGTCCTACAATGTGCGTTCGTTCGCAGGAGCACGGGCGCGGGGCGTGCCTCCGGCTTCCGTGGACGTGTCTTTCAAATGACTGGAACACTGCACCTGAGTGGCGTGCAGCCGCTGGACTACCAACCGGTCTCACTGTTCGATAATAATCCGTTCCGAAATTGTGCAAACGTATGCCTAATATCTGCGATTTATGCTTTAAGCAGATGTGCACAAAAACGACAACATCACCTATGCAACGAATTCATGGAGTTTTGGTGAAGCTTGTCAGGAATAACGGTCGTATTTATATGTTAAGAGGAACTGCCATTGGAGGCATTCAGGAAAAAAAACAACTTCCCCATCACCCGCTAAAGGGAACCATGTGTGGATGCGAAGCAGCGGGTAGATGGTTAGCTTGAGCGGAGAAATGCCGCCGCTCCCGTTTCGCGGCGGCGGCCCTGGCGCTCATCGCGGCGCTGCACAGGAGAGATATTGATGTGCGCGCGCTTCGTCATTTTCATACCGCGGAACTACCGTGGCGCCCCCAGCGGAGTATGCAGCGCCGCTCCGTGGAGTAGAGGATTCCTAGATGAGAGAAAGGAGGAGCGTAGGAGAGGAGAGAGAGGGGGAGGGGACGCGCATGCGCTGTGGGGTGTGGGATGCGGGAAGGAGGGACGCACAAAGCCCCCGCAAGCACATGCAAGCAAGATCAAGGAATGGAGTCAACCTGCGTGACAGACACCACCGGTAGTGCGTGTTATTCTTTGCTCGCACCCACCACCTGCCTAGTCATTGCTAAGCAGCCACTCTGTGCTATCGGCCATGACTCTGGTGACTGTGGTGGTGGTTGGCGGCCTTATTGTACTACAGTGTTCTGGTTCGCGTAGTGGGTGCTTCCCTACTTCATGAAAGTGACCGGACGCGGGACGCGGGAGGGAGGGACGGACAAAGCCCCGATCATAAGATGCTTCGCATCTAAAACATGCGCTTAAGGAATGGGGTCATTAACTACTTGATCATTGCAGGACACTGCGCATGTAGTAGCAGCGAAGTTTGCATAACTGCCTGATGGCATCACTTTGTGGTGATGGGAGGCTTACTGTGCTCTGGACACTTACCAGGACGATGCACCTCCGGCACCCATGGAGGTGGTGCAGGGCATGTACGCGGCAGGCACAAGTTTCACGTCAGGTAAGTGCCAGCGTGAAGGTTTTTTGTGGAATTTTTTTATTTATTTTTTTTTACGTTTTTGCCAAATGTGTGTACATATGATGGAAAATTGCATCGCATTCACTCTTGTGCACCAACTGCAGGTGCACGTGAGCCGCCGGCAGCTGCAGTCGCCGAGGTTGTCGCTACGCCATCTGGTGAGTGCTGCTCATTCGTAAGCCGTTAGTTCAAAATAGCTTTGGCACTGCAGTGAAGAATCCCATTAGCACATCATATCACTTTATTGACTTTCACTTTATTCATTTTCATTTTATTCACCCGCGAGACGTATCCTTCAAACGCTTTTACCCTCCCATACTAATCTTGGTTTACACGGGAGGTGAACACGAGAGCACCCAGACGTAGGCGGATATATATATATATATATATATATATATATATATATATATATATATATATATATATATATATATATATATATATATATATATATATATATATATATATATATATATATGTATATATAGGGTGCTTTTTCTTAAGTAATACAGATCTTTCCTGAAAAAGCTGTAATAGGCGTATCCTTCAAACGCTTTTACCCTCCCATACTAATCTTGGTTTACACGGGAGGTGAACACGAGAGCACCCAGATGTAGGCGGATATATATATATATATATATATATATATATATATATATATATATATATATATATATATATATATATATATATATATATATTTATATATAGGGTGCTTTTTCTTAAGTAATACAGATCTTTCCTGAAAAAGCTGTAATAGGCACTTGTCTTCGCAACCAATTTCTAGGCCGAGGCGGAAAGATTATGCCTAACATCTTGCTTGTATCTTTTGAAATAAACTACGTGGGCAGAAACCTTATACAGCAAAATTATGGGCGTTAAATTGCTCATTTAACATCAAAAACAAAAAAAAATGAAGTTCTGAAGCAAAAAGAGAAAATTCGCATTTTTAACTTGGCCTGCTGTGACGCCTGGCACGATTTTACGCTTCTGCCACACGATATTACGCGTGTTAGGGATACTGCCACCAATACATCACATTGATATAGTGCTTTTTTTTTTCGGAGGCAGTTTCAAGCCATGGCGTGGCTCTGTGGCAGAGCACCCGCTGGTCACGCGGAGGGCCTCGATTCGATTCTCAATCGCACCGTAGATTTTTATTATTTGCTTTAGGTGCATCTTTCTCAATTTTCCGGTCACGGACAACGCTGATGCTTCGCTCACAACCACTGACGCCGACGCCGGCGCCGCAATTTGTGCGCAAGGAGCTCTTTAACGCTGTCGCGTTAAACAGTTGCTGCCGCAGTTGTCGAGTACAAGCTCTGCCGAGGAACCGGAGCAGGGGACGAGGTTTCGTAGCTAAGTTTCTTTCCTTCCTTTGCGAACACTGCCAAGAAACATGTGCTCCATTTGGGGAATTATCTTCGCCCCACACAGTCAGCGTAATCATACTTAGCTACGCGCTGCTACTACTCTCAAGTCACTAACGGCCTGCATGTAATCATATCAGCGTAATATATAATTACTAACATAACCCGTGAATCGTGGACATTGGCACAAAAATACCTGAACATATATCATAGCGACTTCATAGTTAAATGCATAAAAACGATCTAAACGGACTCTATCCGCGGTCATCTTTATCACCACCCGGTATGTAGAGAACTCTGCTCTCAGATGTATTTTTATGCGCCAAAGATTGCGTCAATAGAAAAAAAAATAGTAAGAAGCATTAGAAGCATTGTGTAGTAGTAGTAGTCATTGTTAGTTGAGGAAATGACGCTATTTTCTGGATGCAGAAACTAGCTTCATTTCCTCAACTAACCAATACTATTACTACCGAATGCTTCTTAGTATATTTTTATTTTTTATTTCGTTTTTCGTGATTGATTCTTTCTCCAATATCAGTATCACGTTGTTGGGACAGCCACGTCTAACGTAGATCCGATTCCTATGGATTTAGTTATAATAAAACAATCAACAACAAATCCACAACAACAAACACTACATCGGCAACCACAAAAACAACAACAACGCCAACAACCATAGCACCACCACAAAACAACAAAAACAAATAATACGAACAGAAACTATGGTCAATGGTGCAATCACAGTGGAAAACATCTTATTAACCTGTCACCGCGTTGACGGTGTGCAAGTATCTCCAGCACGAGTGCCACAAGCGATAGAGCAAGTCCAGCATAAATAATTGCCAAGTAATCCTGCAACGACATATCGAAAGATTTGATGCCGTACTCCACTGGAGGGAACTGTTCGGAAAAGGTGGCGCGCATACATATTCCAGATTCGGCGACAGCCAACACCAGCCGCCTGTGCTGGTACCTGCAGTGACGTGTGAATGGTGATTACGTGTTGGTTTAGCGCGTGTACCTTATCCTGAAGTTTACGATAGATGCAACAAGAATTTCACGTCAAAAGACTAACATAAGAAACGGAGAACAAGGTCCTGTGAATAACAGATCGATTATAAAACGTGCTCTATCAGCCTGATACGTTTTATGTGAGCCAAGTTGTAATTGTGTTTCCACAGCGTGTTTAAGCGCTTTTTAGAAGAGAAGCTGTTCTTGGTCGAGTCTTTCATGTCTGCGATTCGTGGTAGCACTTGCGGATGCCATAAACGGGTAAGCGCCACAGACAAAAAGAGTGCGGGCCGCATTTCGATCACTCCACTATTACGGCACCATTTCGAAAAAAATTCCGTGGTCAAGTGTTCGTTCCAAACTTCTGGTCAAGTGTCCGTTCCAAACTTCTGGGTGCATAGCAAGTATGCACTCACATACTTGCTATGCACCCACTACGTGGTGTCAAGGGAATACCCGCAGTAAGGTGTGTGCCGTTTGTAATGGGTGGCCGGCTTTAATCTATGAAGTCCTTATGACAGTCACGTATGCAGTGCGCTCACGGCATCTGGTGATTCGAAAACACTGGAAGAGTTCTCTTTCCGTAGTACCCGATAACTTAACGTATATTCGATTAGTATGAGTACCTGGGCATAGAGGCCTATTACTAAATGAAACAGCTGATGCACTCGCGAAAGCGGCATTAGACGGACCAGCTATTAATATTACCCCTACATCAGCTTTCATAGTAGCGGCTAGATTTCGGAGGCAAATGATGATGCGAGAATTCGATATACCTTCTCTAAAAAATTCCCCGGACTTTAATCATCTATCGACACCCTGGAAAAAGTAACGCATGTCATAACAGAGGTCTTGAAGTCATAATTACTAGGCTACGCTGTCGTATTCCATCATTAAATTTTTATTTATACAGAGCCGGATTGGCACCCCCCCCCTCCCCGATTTGTTCTTACTGTAGTGAAGACGAAACAATAGAACACTTTCTGATATATTGTAGAAAGTACTCCGACATTAAGAAAAGTATTTCTAGAAACACCATTGCGCACCATTGGATTAAATTTAACAACTGCAAATTTGCTATCCTTAGGTGCACTGACCCTTGGGCACGGCAACGGGAAAGTATGCGAGGCCCTGCAAGATTTTATAGAACAGACTAAGAGATTTACACAATAACCACGATTACAAAGCTCTGCAGATAACCAAACTAGACTCCTGAAAATTTTTTTTCTATATTATTCTATTTTTTCTATATTATTATTTATTCCCTATTCGATAAGAGCCAATTCGACCGAACTTTCTTGTATTTAAAAAAAGAAAAAAATTAAAAAGAAATCCTTAATTTTTACCCGAAACGAGAAATTACTCTTTTTTGTAGTTTTCTCATTATCCTTTTTTTTTTTAAGCTACCCGATTCTTGGCCAATCCCCCAGTGTGGGTGTGAGCCAGAAGCTTAGGAGCTACATCTACATCTTTACATATTCTAACGCCCGATGGCAATGTTCGCTTGTACCACGCAATATTCCTGGGATATTACATGTTATATTGCGACGCCCATATAAAGGACGCTTGCGTTTGCGAAGCGTGAGTTATTTTCACTGCATTTCCAAGCAGAGGAAGTTATTTTCCCTGTATTTCCAAGAAGAAGTGGGGCTGTGTGGTAGAACACCTGCTTGCCACGCAGACGGCCCGGGTTCGATCGTCACTCGCACCCGGAAATTTTTATTATTTATTTAATTTGCATCTTTCTCGATTTTTCGGTCACGGACAAGATGATGATTTTTCGCTCACAACCAACGACGGCCGACACCAACGCCGGCATTTCTGCGAAACGAGCTCTTTAACGCTGTCACGTTCAGATATCAGTAATGAACACTGGCCCACTAAAAATAAGGCAAGACTTTGCCCAACAAACGGGTGCCACAGAAACCTGTGCGGCCTATCGAAAACTACCATCATGATAACCGAGCATGTGACACAGAAAGTAGGTAAATCCCGCTACACACAACTTCCTCGAAAAAGGAAGCAGGTAGCAGTTAGACCGAACAGATCGCAAGCGCATTACAACAGTCACACCACTGACACGTGATATGTTGTGGTTGTAATGGTTGTGGTTATACTACCACCTTAAAGCTTAACAAAGAGTGGTTACTAAATAGCAGTAATACAGCACATCGGAGCTTCATAAGCGAAAGGTTTCTTTGTAAACCTGTGTGTATTAGAGTGTTATGCTGAGGAAGGAAGGTAGGAATCAATCAGCAAGGAAGAATGAGGGGAAGTTAACCAGAAAGACTTCCGGTTGTCCACCCTCCACTGGAGGATTAGGGAAGGGGAATAGAAAGATGAGAAAGGGACATTAGGGAAGAGAAGGAAAAAAGTTAAGACGCAATAAAGCTGTACTACCGACTCATGGCTTAACAAAGTGTTGAATAAAGAGCAGTGACAACGCATATCTGAAATACTTCCAAAACATAGAAATGCGTTAGGCTGACGAACCGGTGACGCTGTTTCATCGGATCCGCGAACCGCAGCAGGTTTAATTTTTTTCTGTTTCGTGCAATACTTTAATTTTTAAGTTATGAATTCATCGCTGTTATACAACGTTATGTTAGGCACTTCTCTATACACATGGCGTTGATGGCAATGGGGTCTTGATTTCAGTTGTAAAAACTTTTGAATCTACAGCATTCTCACTTTCTGTACGCGTGTGTCTTTTGCTCACTTGTCTTGCTTGTTACTACCTTTAAATCTCTCTGTTATTATCCACCTGCTGTTGGTCTAGATGTTTAGTTTGCATGGTCATAGCCAGACCTACACATTTCCTGAAGCATTCAGAAAGTACGGTGTAGACCAGAGGTTGTGATACTGCACAGCTGAATCGCTGAAGTGTGTGGCAGACTGCAGCTATTTTTGATATGATTCATCTGGTCAAGCCGAATCAACCCAGCCTGACACAGTGCAACCCGGAGTGCATTGCCACGAAATCACGAGCGCAAATTATGTAAAAAAGATATACCTAAACGGATAGCGAAAGTGCACAGGAGAATGCGTTATCCAGGTTCCCAGAGTTTCCTCTCCGACCATCAGCCCATGCTTGAACGTAAGACGCAGTTCAGTTTCTCGGCATAAACTGAAATATATATGCGTTCCCCGGCGCACTTTCTCCATGCAACGGAACCCGAACTTGTCGAAG
Source organism: Rhipicephalus appendiculatus (assembly GCA_030522465.1). Taxonomy (NCBI): domain Eukaryota; kingdom Metazoa; phylum Arthropoda; class Arachnida; order Ixodida; family Ixodidae; genus Rhipicephalus; species Rhipicephalus appendiculatus. The sequence continues at coordinate 37,722 of JALIZH010018160.1, read as the reverse complement.
CAGCTCGACTGACACTTCTCGTCTGCCAGAACATCGGCCAGCGGCTTGTAAAAAGGCTGAGAGTTCTCTTGCTTTCGCAGTTCAGGCCCATATATGCTCACACACGCAACAAATGTCTCTTCGTGCAGATGCTTAAACATTTGCGCCTGGGTTCTAATCTCAGCTGAGAACTGCGGGACACTTCTTGAAGCGGTGACGCTGCTCTGCAAGTAGTTCCCGATGAAGAACATTGCCAGTAACCACGCCGAAACCGCCAGTCTCGTTGCTGAGGCCGAGATGTTCAAACCTTGAGGACTTTGGCCCAGAAAGCTGGTCACCAAGATCATGATGAGAGTGGACAACGGAGCATGTTCATTTGGACAGATGTTGCTCTGAACATTAAATTATGTATATGATTCCGAAGCAGAAAGGAACCAAGCACGCGAAACACAAGGAAAAAAAGATCCAGGAGCTTGAAAAAGAAGGTGGAACTGGGACGCGCGAACGACTGTAGAAACAAAAAGCTGAAGGCAAAAAGAAAGTGCCTGTGTAATCGTACGCAGACGTGGACTGTTTCCTGAGCCAGCCGTGTAGGAGAAAGTCCACGCGCTTTTCTCTTAGGAGAGTTTGACCAGAGATCACATCCGAGCACTGAAGCTTGACTGTTGTGTTAATGGCGCGATAGGCGTCCAAAAGGAGCCGCCCCTTCAGGATGCCGGATCTTTATCATTGGTAATGATAGATCCAAATAAGCGATAGGTCCCATGGTTGTGCATATATAATGAAGCTTCTCGTAACTGAACGCGTTAAGGAAGCTTCTGTCCCTAGGATAATACCCCTCTGAATCCGGAGAAGGCAGCAAAGTTTTCAATGCCAGGCTTGAGCTGGTAACCCGTTTAGTGCAAGACTTGTATCCATCGGCAGCGACTCCGACGTGATTTTCAGAAACGGTGACAACTTGGCAGGAGTGACTCGAAAGAACCGCATCTACATCCGAGTGCTCGCGCACAGCGAATATCCAGAAGACGTATGGTTCTGGTACGTCAAGCCGTCTAACCTCTTCGAAAATTCCTCTTGGCAAGCCACTCTGCCAGGGTGCGAAGACGAAAACGGGCCTAGGAAAATCGTCAGATTGTGTTATGTACCCCAGAAAAGATTGGTAGCATCTCATGTTCACGTGCTCGCATGTCCACAGCGTTGCGGAAATGGTCATGTTGAGATAAACATTGCCCAAGGGGTTAACCGTATCTCCCGCTGCGATTAGGGCAACTGGTGAGCCTCGGAATTCTCCTACAGATGCCATCACGCGTAGCACGCGCTCACTAGTGCTCGCGGATACTTGGAACAGGCCAGCTACACATTCCACGAGCAAAACGGCGAAAAGAACTGTCTTTCCAACACTTGCGAAGGCATAGCTTTGCCACCACTTCATTGTTGAGCACACTTGCCCGACTGTGAGATCGCGGAACACTGTTTGTCTGTCTGACATCTTGCCATGACACAACACGGCCAGCAGATACAAATAAAACTGTTTTTCAAAAGCTGTGTTTGTTGACTCAGAATATTTTCGTTCTTTGGGGTTCCTCCTGCTCCGTACCATTTTGCTCTAAATTCGTATTTGAGTAAGATATATGGGCTTGCATGTGTTGTCAATCGTGTATGCTAAAAGAATAAACGGTGGATGGAAAGAAATCAATCTTCCCACAGCATCGAGTTTGTTTGTAGCTGCACACACACGTAACAATCTGCATTTCGAGACGCTGTCATCACAGCAGACTGCCCAGAGAAGAAATCGATGTGTTTGGCGGCAATCTTTGCTGCCATTTTACAGAGGGCTAAATACCACTTACCGTCTTGCATTTTGTAATACATTTTTTATCCTTGAAGGCCAGCCTGCCGCCTTTACTGTAATACATTTGGTGTTCCTTGTCGTCCACTTCGCAACCGTGTATAGGTCAGAAACCGGGTGCGTTACTTCTTTTGTGTCAACTTTGTATTCGCTTTTCTTATTCAGCTACGATGCTTCTGCGATAACGCGTCTATGGGGAAAAACTTGGCAAACATTTCGAAACCTTCCTTGCGTGCGATCCATACTTCCAATAGGAAGGCACAGCGCGACTGAGACAATGGACAAAGGACACGCAACACACACGACCGTGTGTTGCGTGTTCTTCGTCCATTGTCTCAGTGGCGCTGTGCCTTCCTATTAGTATCAACGAATTCGCCCAGCTCAAAGCCTTACTGCACCACACTTACAATCGGCATGCCCGCAAGACGGACATGGCGCTCCCAGCGGGAAAATAGCGAAGGCACTGTTTTCCATTGACACCCGAATTGACCTACTCGTTTTGACACTGTGCTTCTCTATTCGCACAAACTCTCTGTAAAAGCGGCCGGAAAATATCGGTGAAAGTCCGCCACCTCTTCGCTACACAAGGAACATGCTCACTGTGTATATTTGTGCGCGCCAGAAGGTCGTCATCGTGATTAGTCGGTATAATGAAATAATCGATGACACAGAGTTTGTTGAGGCATTCCTCGGTGAAGTGGGCGAGCAATCTAGAACACACACTGAAACCGTAGCGCATATGTGTCAATGGATGTGAGCGCAATATTAACGTGAGCCGTCAATTTAGGCAACCGCGGGTAACATCAAATATGCACGCGCCTTGGCTACAGCACTGGAAAGGCGGGAAGTTCGGTAGCTCACGCGGAGAAGCAGGCACGACAGCATTCGAAAATAGGCGGTAAGCGTAAGATAGAGAGGGAGAAAACCTTTATTCTATATCGTAGAGAGTAGCCGCATTCAGTTCCCCATTGGATCGTGCCACTCCACGTGCGCGCTGAATCGGCCGACGCTGCTGCTGCGGCTCTGGCCTGGTAAACACAATCTCCCAGTAGGAATGTGATGGTGAAGGAATAGGGAGAGCAGCTTGGTGGGTGTGAAAATTTAGAGTTAGAGGATTCGCTAAGGGCTTCGCTCCATAGTAGGGGCAATGTGAAGTGTATTAAGTGGGGTTGAAGAGGTTCAGGATAAAAAGAGAGTAGAAGGAATTACTCTGAATCCGCAACAGCTTCTTCTCGCCGTGGGAAGCACTGCCATGTCCCATTCAAGAACAGCCGCAACCTCGCTCGGAGCGACGATGCTGCGAATGCTACCCTGACCAGCAGGATGTCGAATATTGATCCGCCTTTCCGCTATCTTTTTCTGTGTGCAGCATTTACTGTTCTGTTATGGCTGTTTTTCATTATTGGCCGTACCTAGCGACACCAACGTACTTGGCACCCTTCGCCCATAAGGTCCTCCAAAAGTTCAGCAGTTCTTGGGCTGAAAGCTCCTTAACCTTGCGGAAAGTTCTAAAACGAATATTCATTAATTAATGAATCAATAATTAATTAATTAATAATTAATTTCAGCCCACCAGTTAGGTCTTGGGCTGAAAGTTCCTTAACCTAACGGAAAGTTTTATAACTAATGTTCATTCATTTATTTATTGGTAACTGACGAGTTGACATAGCAGAGAATTCCGCCTTTAGGTGACACGGGGTGCGCCTTGGCTCTAAGAATACAAAACGAGGGTGGAGGGTGAAAAAAAAGACGTGAGATACCGCATTACGCAGTTTGACACCAGATATACGACACAGTATGAACAATGAGTACATCGACACAAAGAACTTCACATGAGTCCAGATAGGATAGGAAAAATACACGGGTTGCTATATGCATAGAAATGAGTATTTTAAGCATTTTGTGATGGCTACAGTAAAGAAGTCACAGTTTCACCGCAAGGGGTGAAGCAATGAATGCTTTAGCAACAAATTGTAATGTTAAATAAGTTAGGCTGGCAGCTAACTCTTTTCGGATCCGATCTCACGCAACTCTACAAAACGCTGGTTTAAAGTATTTATTTATTTTATTTATTTATTTATTTACAGAATACTGTCAACCCTCTTTGAGGGTTATTACAGGAGTGGAAAAGATACAGGCATTATACAAGCAAGGTAATGTAGTGGCAATACAAGAAGAGTACATAAGAATAAAACGCACACAAGAGTAATGACATCATCACGAGCAAGCGTCGCGATCATGGAAATCAATAATATATACAACATAAAAGCATAGCAATACATTGCCTACAAAACCAAAAGATGAATAGGATAAAATAAAACGTTAGAGTGTAGATGCTTTAACCCGTACTCAAGTAGGTCAGCACATAGAACTCGGGAGCACCGACATGAGATTTTCAACACTTTCTAGAAAATTTTGAAGTGTTGGCTGTGCTACAGTAGCTGAATCAAGTGCATTCCATTCACTTATTACGCGAGGGAAAAATGAAAAACGGAAGGTATTGTTACGGCAGAAATATTCTTTGAAGACCAGGTCGTGTTTTTGGCGCACTTTCCCTTTTTCTTTTATAACAGCGAAGGCGGAGGCATTAGTTTTAAAGTGGCCATTCAACAATTGGTAAAAAAACTTTAACCGGTGTATTTTTGCTCTATCGCGGAGCGTAGGTAGGCTCTGCTCGGTGCAGAAGCTCGGAAGGGGAATCCGTTCGCTTATAGCGGTTAAAGATGAATCTTACCGCCTTGCGCTGTACGCTCTCGAGCATAGCTATGTCAGTATTTGTTGAAGGGAACCACACTATATTCGCATATTCCAGCATCGGTCTTATGAAAGTAATGTAAGATAAGCGCTTCGTATCTGTGGTAGCGTAGCGTAGCGTCCGTTTTAGAAAAAACAACTTGTTCATTGCCTTTTTCGTCACCTGATGTACATGCGCAGTCCACTTAAGGTCAGATGATATTAAAAGCCCTAAATATTTATACTGAGTTGCTGTGTGAAGGGTGACACCATTAAGTGAGTATGGAAATAATAGTTTGATTTTTTTTTCTGCTTATGCTCATCACGACCGTTTTTTCAGAATTGATAACCATCTGCCAGTCTTGGCACCACTGGGCTACGTTGTTTAGGGAATTGTTAAGGGCAACCTGATCGCCAACGTCTTTGACTTCACTGTAAATCATGCAGTCATCTGCAAACAGTCTAATTTTAACGTTTACTGATTCAACAATGTCATCTATGAATAACAGGAACAAGAGCGGAGCGAGAACAGATCCCTGTGGAACGCCTGAAAGGACTTTAACAGTGTCAGAATTCTGTCCATTATAGTGCACGAACTGATAGCGATCTGAAAGGTAATCCCTAATCCATTCAACTATTGGACCATTGCCTAGTTTTTTCTATGAGTTTAGTGATGAGTTTAGAGTGGGACACGCGGTCGAATGCTTTAGAGAAGTCTAAAAAAATTACATCGATTTGCGATTGTTCGTTTATTGCCAGCCCAAAGTCATGTATAGCCTCTGCAAGCTGAGTGACAGTAGATAGCCCACTTCTGAACCCATGCTGAGAAAGAGAGATGAGGTTGTTTTCTTCTACATACTTAGTTATTAATTTTAAGATAATGTGCTCGAGAATTTTGCAACTAGTGCAAGTTAAAGAAATTGGGCGGTAGTTGGATGGGACAGAAGTATCACCGGATTTGTGCACTGGCACGACTTTCGCGATTTTCCAGTCCGCCGGAAGACGGCAATCGCTAATTGACTTTGTAAATATGAGATGCAGGTACCTGCTAATGGGTTCAGCATAGCGTTTAAGGAAGGTGTTTGGTATTTCATCTGGGCCACTACTTTTTCTTTTCATCAAGGTCTAAGAGCAGTGAAAAAATGCCAGATGCTGTCATATTCAACGATGGAAGTGATCTGCCTTGGCCAACGTGACGGGAACCCAGTGTAATCTTTCGGGGGTTATCAGTGCTAAAAACCGAGTGAAAATAAGAGTTGAAATTATTCGCCTTTGTCTTACCCTCTTCAGCTGGAAACACGGATAGTGTCGTCCGTTTTACGCTTATGTAGCGCCAAAATTTATCGGGTGCGCTTTTGATAAACTTTTGCAGGGTGTGTCCATAAAAGTGCCGTTTTGCGTCTCGTAACTTTCCTTTTAAGATCGATGTTAGCGTTGCTATTTGTGAGCCAGCGCTTCTTAGCGTTTTTTAGTCTTCCTTAAACGCTTGATTTTGCGATTAAGGTGAATTATGTCGCGGGTAACCCATGGGTTGTGCTTTCTTATAACCTGTTTTCGTTTGGGAATAAAGTTAGATATACAATGCATGATGTGATGCTTAAACTGTGCCCACACTTCGTCTATGCTCGCGTCATTATCTGCACATAGCTCAGAAAACTCGGGATACTCGTGGGACAGGTAGGTCATTATTGCCGCATCATTAGCTTTATTAAAGGAGAGCACATATTTTACAGAGCCAGATTGCCGTATAGGAGTTGCTAAAGGCAAAGTACACAGAACTATTCTATGATCCGATATGCCGTCAACTGTTTCAACACTTGCGCTGTCGGTGGAAAAGTGATCACTTACAAATACAAGGTCTAACACTGAGTGCGACTCTCCTTGCATTCGTGTACTTTCAACAACAAGGTCAGTTAGATTAAAAGTAAATAAGAAGTCGGTGACTATATTGTTCGACAGAGGACCTGGACATCAGGTAGGTTGAAGTCACCCGCCATGATAATCCTGCCACCGAGCGTATGCAAATTCATGTAATCCCAGGAGGGGATTTAGGTACGTCGCATCGGCATTCGGGGGCCTGTAAACGGCGCCAACGTACACGGAGCCGTCGTTCAGGAGAAGCTTACACCAAATTGCTTCGACACCATTCACCTCCGGCATGACCGTGTAAGCGATTCCCTGCCGCAAAACAATTGCTACTCCTCCGCCTCTAGTGTCCCTATCTTTGCGGACAATTGTGTAACTCGGTGGCACGATTTCATGGTCACATATATTTGAATGTAGCCACGTTTCACTCACAGTAACAATATCAGGTTTTAGAGCCAATAAAACAGCTTCAAATTGTTCTACCTTATTCGCAAGACTTCGCGCATTAACATTTAGAAGGGTTATGGGCGTTGTCGTCGAAGAAGACTGCGCCGTTGACATTTGCTCTTCGTTTTTTTGTACTTCTTCGATATTTTTACTGCCTTCATCCCAGGTAAAAAGACGACCGTTTATCTGAACTTTGTGAAAAATAAGCCTTACCTTTTCCCCTCTATCGCGGTTTTCTTTCGTGGCATTCCACAGTTTTCTTCTGGTTTCACGCACGCCAAACGAGTAATCCTCGCTTATTGAATAACCTCTCCCTTTCAATTTGGAACAAGACTGGAGTATTTTAACTTTGTCGCGATAATCAAGCAACTTAAGAATTATTGGCCTGTTTTTTGGTTCGCCTTCTCTAGTTCTACCAAGTCGGTGGATACGTTCAATACCTGCAGTCTTTACGTCTAGTGTATCTTCAAATATTTCCTTTGATACGAAGTTATGAAGCTATAACGCCAAGTGTAAGAAAACTTATTTGAAAAAGCGATAATCAGTAGCGAGTATTCGTCTACAATATAAAGCACATCCTTTTAGGCACATGTGAGCATTTTAAAGCAAGTCCTATTTTTGGTAATTTTTCATAATTGAGAATTTCATTAAAAGTAGGTCTCACGCCAACACTCCTAACTCAAGTTCCACTCATTTAAAAAAAAAATTTTTTTTGTAGGGACATGATAAAATCTTTGGCCCATGCAACGAACCAAATCAAATGAGATATGATGGATATTATAGACAGTGATTAAAGGGGCCCTACAACACTTTTTTCAAGTAGCCATGGGAGTGGATTCACTAAAAGAGCTTATTGCCTCACCAATTCACCGCCGCAAAAATTTTTAGAATCCTTCGAGTACATGCGGAGTTACAAAGATTTGTCGCACGCTGCAATTGCATTCTCTCTTCTCTCGTCCGGTCGAACGCGCTGGAAGCTAAGCAGGGAGGGATAGGCACGGGAAAAGAAAATACGTCAAGCGCGCCTCGTGACCTTCAGCAGTTTTTCACTTTTTTCCCTTGGAATACGTGACTTTCCAGTGCGATCGCGCGCGCACGCGTGAAAAAGTCGCGACCATCCCGCGGCGGCCCGAGTAACGACCGAGCGCACCATGCTCAAATCAGCCAATGGCTGATACAATGGCTGATCATTTGTGAGGCAAGCTATTGCAGTGTAGAGGCCTGACTCGATCCGAATTTGCTTTAAAAATATCAAATGTGCTTCTGTCATTATTGAAATGGTACACATCATCAACCAAACAAATTCGATGGTTTACCGGCTCACATACGTGTCCTTGAGCGTGAACAACACATGTACCACGTTACGCATTCATCTGTTGACAAGTTTATGACTTTATGATTAAAACTTCCAGGGACGCCACCCCCCCCCCCCCCTCATTGGCGTCTTTTCACGCTCGCGAAAGACCGGCGGGGCGTTTCCTCTCTTCTTGAGCATTCGACGGACGGCCGCTGTAACATCGCATGAGCCTAGGACCGACGGAGATGGGCCGGCTCGTTTGATCTCCAGTACAGCCGCCTTACAGCACCCGTACACCACAACAATGAAAGTTTCCATTGTTGTGGTGTACGGGTGCTGTAACGGTATAAATTGACAGTAGGATGGCAAATTCTGGCAAAAAGTTAATGTTACGTTTACCACTGAAATAATATTTGCGTAAGAGCCTAGTTTTATAGATGTTGTGGTGTGTAGTTCCGTTATAGTTCTCAAGCAGGCTTTCGGAATAAGCCACATAGGGCAGGGCTGGGCAGTATCGAAGATACATGTATCTCAGATACTATCTTAGATACTCTTCGGGTATCTTGTATCTGTATCGCGATACGTCTCGCGAAACGAGTATCTGTATCTGTATTTCCGATACATTCAATAATGTATCGTGTATCTTAAGATACAAGATACTGCTATAGAAAAGCCACCCTGCGAAACAACAAACGTCGGCTGAATTCTGCTTCTCAAGCTGATACTGCTGCCACTAAGCCACCTCAATAAAGCAGACGACAGTGATATTCATTTGTCTTTCCGCCAGAGTGTTCCAGTGAGCATAGGAAATAAGGTCTGTACGTGTCTTTCTGGTGGGGCAGAGTCACGTGATGACGCTCGAGCCATCTCGTCAAAAACAAGCGTGCGAACGTCTACGTGCAACCGACCTTTTGTTTCTCGATGTTTTCTTTCTTTTTTAGCGGTGTCGGTGCCATGAACCTTGTTTGTAGCCACGCTACTGTGCTGCGTACTCTAATGCGTGCGGCGTCTTTCGCTCAAATTGGGTTGCGGCTACAGTGTTCTTATAGAAGTTTGTCTTGCGTGGTGCTTTGTTACAAATCCTCAAAAATGCAAGAATGGGGGTTGCTTCGCGTCTCGCTGCTTTCACACAGAGATTTCACAGATCTCGTCGATTTAAGCTTGACTTGCACACTATATGGCTTATATGCAAATTAGATTTTAACAACCGTCCCACCACCGGTGTCAATTTTATATGCAATAGAACAAGTATTTACGTAACAGATGATATTTTGGCGTTAGGTGTCGGTTCTTCGTGCTAAATTATGCAAGAAGGTTTTTTTAATGATAGCTTGATTGTTAGCACAAGTGGTCTCCTTGCTGTCCTCCATTTGCATTCCACACATTACCTAGGTCACTGTGTAGTTTTTTTTCCGCTTGTTAACTGTTATAAGTCTTCTGTAACCTCCTCCTCTATTCCTTCTCTTACTTATTCATACTTTTAAGTGTCTGCGTCATTGTTACTATTTACATACCTACATTCCATGTGAGAGTACTGTTCAGGCGATGTTAGGGCAAAGGTAAAATAATCTGAGGGTGCCTAGTGCTTACAGGAACGAAAATTCTGCTTACCGTTTAATAAAAGGGCAAAATTGAGTTTACATTATAATAATGAAAATTATAACAAAAAATCTTAAAGACGTTGGAAAGGGGATTTTAGAAACATAATACCAAGTACTACGGTTTTCTCATTCGAGCTCTTTAGTGCTATTTTCCGTGGGCACCGAGTTTTTTTTTGTATGTCCTTAACACCTTAGTTGACGATACATCATGCTCTATTTTCATAGCTTTTAGGGGTGCCACTTGTATCGTGTTAATAAAGGGTGTCACGTAACTTGAACCAAATATTTGCAAAGAAGAAGTTAACCTCAACCGAATAAAAGCAACGATGTGGTTTACCGCCATGTGGCTCTCATTAGGGTATTTTTATGCTACGGTTAATTTCTTAACTAAGATGAAAAATGTGAGAGTTCTGTTATTTATTTCGGGGCCAAGTGCGTTTCTTTACGTTTTATAGGGCATTCTAAACCGACAGATCTGATTTTTTGTGGAAAGGTAGATGCTATAGTAGTGATTCTTCCGCCGTTTAAAGAGAGACGGAGAAATATGACCATGTTGCGGCGCTCATACGCTATATGTATATATTTTGCTGCAGCGCTCAAAGACGTGCTTCGAGCGACACAACCGGCAATCGGACCGCGGCGAAATGAGCGGCCGTGGCTTAGGCATCGGCTCCGCAGCGCGTCAAAATTTCTGACCGCCACACACGGCAAAGAAGCACCATCGTCCCTGAGAAACGACAAGCTGACGGTCCGCGCGCCGGTTGTTTCGCTCCAAGCGCATTTAAGAGCGCTGCAGTACGATAGCGCATGAGCGCAGTCAGGTGGCTGTATTTGACGTTTCGTGTGCTTTATTTAAAGCCAGAAAATATTTCCCATGACGAATGTACGCCGCGAAAAAAACAATTGCTTCGGTCATTTTTAAATGCGTTCTACGATGTGACGAAGCGCACTCAGCCCTAAAGTGAATATTAAAAATGTTGCATAATTGACCATAGTTAATCAACAAAGTAAGCGCAATATAAAAATACCAGAACGAGCGCCACGTGATGGTAAACCATATGCGATTGGTTTCATTCAGTCATGGTTAAAGACTATTTTTTTTTAATATTTCCTTATCCTTACGTGAAACACCCTGTGTACTTATTCACAGACATTTTTTTTTGTGGAATCGCCTTGCTATTTGACTTAGGTATATTCGCTTTCCTTTCTTTAGGTCCCTGTAAAGTCCTTTTTTTCTGTGTTAGAAAAAAGCAGATAAGCAGGTTCGAAGTTGCCATAGTGTGAATAGCAGCGATATCCTGCGACGCTTTTTGCCACGTAAAATACATCTGGGAAGCTTCTGGGCGAAGTTCTCTCGGAGAGTAAATGGTAAAAGATTGCACGTTAGTGAATATGCTGCTAACGAACACTTTACGCAATGTAGAACATGAAAAATCACTGCAGTTTTAAGTCCTCAGTGAACAGTGAGCGCTGACTCGGTAGTTATCGTCTTCACATGATGCTTCACAAAAGAATATCGCTACCAGCATTGTCGCTGCAATACACCTGTAGGGTGATGCAGTACTACGAAAATGGTAATACGCTTACGGATAAGGTAAGACTCTGCACCGGTATTTGTGCCATCTTGCGGAGGCTTCTTATTGAAGTTCTTGCAATTAGACGGCAACCCATTGGCTGGTCGCTAAGTAGAGCAGCGACACCCATCAAATACAAAAGTGTCAAGTAAACGAATGCCAATAACTTGTGTCGGAATGAAACTAATATACATTAAACAAGAAAAACAACTTTCGGGATTCAAACATATATTTCATTAAAATAAACAAAGTTGGTCGAAGTTAACACATTTTCAAGCAAACACTTCTGTACATAGGTATTTAAAGCGTCATTATATAGATCTATATAGCAAATTTACAAATGTATCGAAGTATCTTAAGATACAATTTGGAAGTATCGTATCGGATACATTCATTCCTGAAGTATCTTGTATATGTATCTCCAATACTTCTTGCCCGAGTATCTTGTATCGTATCGCGATACAATTTCAAAGTATCTTTGCCCAGCCCTGATACATACATACATACATACATACATACATACATACATACATACATACATACATACATACATACATACATACATACATACATACATACATACATACATACATACATACATACATACATACATACATACATACATACATACGAGAAATCTTATGATGCAATGTATTATAATTCAAAGAGCGCAGTTTTAAGCCAGCCGTCGCCGTCGGCGCTGTCATGCCGTTCCCTATATTTACAGATATATACTCTCATATGCCTCAAACATGTATATAAACAAGCTTGCTTGAAATAAATAAATTAAACAAATGCCTATTTAAATACAAATCAAAATGTTGGCCCAGTATTACTTTTCCCGGAGACGCTCACAAACAGAGACCTTACCTCTTCTTGCATTCCTCAAGGTCGATGTGCTCAAAGCCGACAGACATTGTGGCGATGATCTTCAGCTTGTCCCCTGTAACAAAGATTACACCCGTCATCAGGACACAAGTTCGAAAACTTTTTCTTGACATTTTTTTTCGCAAAGAAATCATGCAAATATTTGATTTCTAGCAAGATGTAGGGCAACGCCCATACAGCACCACAAGAACATCGGTGCTCTGAAATGCCCAGCCTTTCCACTTTGTATTACTGCGATAATTATACACCTTCGGCGTTGGTGTGATGGTCACTAAAAGTTTCAACTGCGATAGAATCATATCGCATCTCGCGCGCGATAAGCTGTGGAATACAGAGAAAGAGCGCATCTCGCGCGCGGTATGCTGTAGAATAGACATGATAGATAGATAGATAGATAGATAGATAGATAGATAGATAGATAGATAGATAGATAGATAGATAGATAGATAGATAGATAGATAGATAGATAGATAGATAGATAGATAGATAGATAGATAGATAGATAGATAGATAGACAGACAGACAGACAGACAGACAGACAGACAGACAGACAGACAGACAGACAGACAGACAGACAGACAGACAGACAGACAGACAGACAGACAGATAGATAGATAGATAGATAGATAGATAGATAGATAGATAGATAGATAGATAGATAGATAGATAGATAGATAGATAGATAGATAGATAGATAGATAGATAGATGTACCAGCCGTGATGACGTTCTTGTCAATCTTGTCCGTGAGCATGCAGAGCAGAGCGTCCTTGCCCCTGACGTTTTCGACCAGGACATCGTAGTTCACGGGCTCCTCCTTGTCCCAATTGGTCACTTCGCAGCTGCGACAAAGCAAAGGGGCGAGTTAAGTGCTACAGCAGTCAGGTATAGCGGCTCAATTCAATCTTATTGCATTGGGAGGGAGAGAGAACACGAAACCGTAACAGAGCTCGGCAGAGGTCCAGCCTCTTATAAGACAGAAGTTATAAATACTCCATTAATATCATACAAATTAATGCATATGACATTATTGTGACCTAAATTATACAGACACTCTCGGGAGGTGTTGCCGTCGCCGTCGGCGCTGCCGTGCCGTTACGTATATGTACAGGTATGTACATATACGTAGAACCCAGGGCGTCGTTCGTGAGTTTTACATATATGTAAAACGCACGAACAAAAATAGTTCAGATTAAATATTTTCCGAAGCGCGCAACTGGAGATTCGAACCAGCGACCCCTCGCTGCGCGGCACGTTTAACCACTCGGCCACAACGCATACATTCTCCAGCAAACAATTTACCGTTGGTGGTACGCATATTTTCTGAGGTGCTTCAGCGTGGCAAAAGCGTGTTCAGTATCACCCGCGAGATGGGGCAAAGGGTGAAATGGCGCCGCTGGAGTTACTCTATATGCTACATTCAGGGGCGTAGCCAGAAATTTTTTTTCGGGGTTTCGGGGAGGGCACCTCCTTGAAATGGCCAGTTTTTGCTATGTATGCCATGGCGAAAAAAAATTTCGGGGGGGGGGGGGGGGGCACGTGCCCGGTGTGCCACCCCTGGCTACGCCACTGGCTACATTTAGGTAGCATATAGGGAGCATTTACAGTAACTAAATGGCGCGCTTAGGGCGTCGCCCCGTCCGTCTTTCGCCGTAGTGAGGCTGCCCGCCTTCGGCTTCGTACTTTGATTTACAGAGTGTGGCCACCTGTGCTCGCAATGTTTGCGTTGAAGCCATAGGCCGCAAGAAGGCCACTTCGCTTGCTGCAGCGGCCATGCTTGCTAAAAGGGTGATCTGCTAGCCTTTCTTGGCAGACATTCGAATTCATTGCTATCACACTCATTCCTTCGCCATTGCAGCGAAACTTGCTATTAAGGCGAGAGCCTTAGATGCCGCATCAGTAGCGAAAATTGACTGGCGCGCCGCGTCGGCGTGAACACGAGTGATGCACAAAATCACCATCCCGTAACGTCACAAGTCGCTAAAGTTTGTGCCGTCGTGATGATGTCACTATGACGTTATCGACGTCACATGATGACGTCGTCATCACACCCCCTCATCGCTCGGTGAAATGTGGGCACATCTCGGAGGGAGTGCAAAACCGGGTGAGGTGCCTCCGATCCTGGAGGCAATGCAGTACCCTATTAGGTGCAGAAAGCTGTCCGAGGGTGTTGGAGCAGGAGCAATAGATGGACTGAGAAGAAAAAGATGGTATTTTAATCTGCACTGAACTGCTCGGTTGCATAGCCCGTTCCTCGAATTCCGCGTAAGATAACCAGATAGCACAAACACCATGTACCCGACTGCCTCTGTTAACACTCATCCCTCTACAGCAGGGGTCTCAAACTCGCCTCAGCCAGCGGGCCGCAGTGACGCAATTCAGTCCAGCAAGGGCCGGGGTAGAGTTAAAGGCGGGCGGGGTGGGGGGGGGGGGGGGGGGGGTAAGTTTGAACAATTTGCCAGCAAACGTTGCCATTTGAAAGGAAACTGTCCCGTATCTAATATACAGGTCCTTTCTGAAGGGGGCGGATTTGGTACCAGGATTCCAAAATTTTGTCAATACCGATCTCCAAAACGCCTCAAATTTGGGCGCCGATCCTGAAATATAATTTTAGATGTGAAGCATCTTATGGCGAAGCTTAATCCGGTGGTGGTGGTGGTGTGCCGTGTGGCCTCCCTTACTGCGCATGCGCAAACCCATTAAAAAATGTAAAAAAAAACCTCCTCTCCCCCTCTAGGCATCCCTCCCCGCGGCAACCACACCCTCACTGCGCATGCGCCTCCCCTCCCTACGCTTCCCCCTCTCTCCTCTAGGCATCCCTGCCCGCGGCGTCCACACTCCCACTGCGCATGCGCGTTCCCCCTTCTCTCTCCCCTCTCCTACGCTCACCCCCCTCTCTCGCCTCGCGACGCCGACAGCGTCTGCTCGCGCTGCACAACCGTTCACTGGCCACCCCGTATATATGGCACTGGATTTTGACCTGCAAGGTGGTGCCGGTGGGAGATTTCTCCTGTGCGTTGTTGAAAAATAAAAATTCGCAGCGTGCGCGTTAACTAAAAGCGGACTGCGGGTCTCTGTGTCCAGTCGGAGTCTTCTGTTTCTCATTGCCCATTAGCAGCTATTGGCATGTTCCAGTAGGAAACACCGCTCCAACACTGCGTGCTTTGTGCCTCCCCAGTTTTTTCTCCTGCGCAATGCTGCGATGAGCGCCAGCGTCAACGCCACCGCCAGTGTAAGCGTTAGCGCCCGCTGTTTCACATCTACACGTGGTTCCCTTTAGCGGGAGATGGTGTAATTTTTTTGTTTCACGGTTATGTTTCAAAACAAGGTGAACACATGGGATGCCTCACGAAGACAATGCCTTAAACCAGTCATGCCTGTGTAGCTCACGAGCGTACTTAATAAGAAAATAAAAACAATGTGGGGTGAAGACAGTTATGCGCGGGCCGCGGGCCGCAACTGAGAGCCTCGCGGGCCGCATGCGGCCCGCGGGCCGTGTTTGAGACCCCTGCTCTACAGGATACGAAGTCTTTGTAACCCTTATTTTCTTGATTTCTCCGTTTTTCACAGCTCAGTCAGATTTCCTCCGAGCTTAGCGCTGCCTTAACGTATAGTGTCGCAAATTGTTTGCACCCTTTTCTCCATTGCCCTTCAGCCTACCTTTCGCATTGTTCCCCCTTTTTTCTTGGATACGTTAACTAAATGATTGATAGATTGATCGATCGATCATGGAACAATCAATTGATTGATTGAATGGCTGGTTGATTGACTGACTGACTGACTGACTGACTGACTGACTGACTGACTGACTGACTGACTGACTGACTGACTGACTGACTGACTGACTGACTGACTGATTGAGAGAGAGAGAGAGTATGAGTGAGTGGGTGAGGGAGAGCGATCACGGAACGCGCACGCGGAACACGTACATGCGTAGGTCTACGCTATATAGCGACAGCATTCCTTTTTCTATATAATCAACGTTTCTTGCGCAAACTTTACAACAAAAAAGAAACTGAAGACAGCGGCAATATACGCACAAAACATGCTTGTTCTCCCGTCCCAGTCGCGCTGCCATTTAAACCGAGTCTGCCGACTCGACCAAACCAAACAATTACTAGCCACTCAAGCTTCGCGAGTCGTATAGGAAGGAACAGGAGAGAAAGCGAAGGCAGTCTAGAAGGACCGGTATGCTACCCTACACGAGGGAAAGGGATGGGGAAGTTTTTAAAGCTCAAGCTATAGCTTACGCAAACGACTGTCCTCTCTCCACGAGAGGGTTATCTACACGTCGAGACGGTATAATTGCGTTTCACCTACATAGCCGTTTCCCCGAGTGCCCGTCGCGACGCGAGAAGTGTTGCGCAAACCGTCGCACGCGCTGCTTTGCTGTTTGTTGTGTATAAGAAGAAAAAACGCCAGGCCTGCGCGGCACGCGCAGTACAGTTACGGCGCAAGCTGGAGAAGGCCTTTCTAGAGCCAACTGTAAACTCTCTTGGGGCGATTACTGCAATTATAGGTGCAAGATGCCCACAAACATTATGTAAAGCCCTTTGCAATGGGCTGGAAGCATTGAACGCAATTCACATTGTCACGCAATTAGCATTGTTTGGCCCCTGGTTATTTTACTCTTCTACTACGCTATATTACATCTGTTAACGCGATTCCTTGCCCGGTATGATGCCTGTATAGCATAGGCGTGCGCAGGGTTCCCCTTCAGGGGGGGGGGGGGCGAAGGTTCGTCGTAGCGCCCTCCCTCCCTATTAAGTCGATGTATGGGGAACAATTTGCGCCCACCTCTGCCCCCCTCGTGCGCACGCCTATGCTGTATAGGGCGTTTTCTGCGAAGGAGTCCAAGCGCTGGCGTGACACTGTGGTAGAATACTCGACTTACACGCAGAGGGCCTGGGCTCGAATCCCGCTCGTTCCCGATTAGTTTTTCTTCATTGGCGCACACCAGTCGTACGAATGTCTCCTTTCAGATATCTCTCCCCTACCAAGCCCTTTCATTTATTTCTTTTTCTTCCTAATGTTTCTCTTTCACTTCACTTCCTGGCTTAACGGAAAAGCGGCGCCGTAACAGCCGGCGCCGCCGCCGCCGCACACGACCGCACACGAGGAGGCCAAGGACGGCAAAAAACACGGCGTCGGCAGTATCTGCTCGGCTGCGTGAGGCACGCGGCGTGCCAGCTCACATACGCTGCTGTTCTCTTTTGAGTTTCCTCGATTTTACAGCCGAGCTGTTCAAGCTCGAGGGTTTGCCGTGTTTCGTAGATAAATTATCATGAACTGGCACACACTTCGTACTCCTCTTCACCTTAAATTCTCTTGCTCCTCGTCTGCTGAGCTCTTTGAAAACGGGCGCCGATTTGTCCGGCGTGGGATGCAATAACGCTGATGGGCGAGATATGGAGTAAATAAATAAAGAAAGAAAATAAATAAATGAATAGAAAGAAAGAAAGAAAGAAAGAAAGAAAGAAAGAAAGAAAGAAAGAAAGAAAGAAAGAAAGAAAGAAAGAAAGAAAGAAAGAAAGAAAGAAATTCTTGGCGAGATGAGATTCAAACCCGCGTACCCACAATCTGAAGGCGAACGTTTTAACTACGCGGCTATTCAGGCAAGCTAGCAGAGAAAAGGGTAGCCTTGTAAGTATAGTATAGCAAGGTGATGGGAAAGGGAAGTGATGGTGAGAAGAATAGAAAGGGTGAGGGGAGAGCGGGGGGGGGAGGAGAACGAGTGTGGGTAGGAGAGAGAGAGTGAAAGAGATAGGAAGAAAGAGAAATCGAAAGTGAGGAAATGGAAAAAGAAGGCGAGGAACGACTGCAGGGAGAGAGACACAAATAGAGAAAGAAAGGAAAGAAAGAGCAAGCGTAGCCATCTATGGTACAGTATAGGGAGGGGTGGGAAAGAAAAACTTGGCGAAACCTGGACTAGAGCTAGGTGCCTATCAGCTCTGCTGTGAACCAGCCTTCGCGATTTAGCGGAAACAGCGCTGCGTTTTCTTTTTTCAACACGAGAGCACATGTATAAAACTGATCCCTTCAAAGTGCTCACTGTTTCCAAGCTTACTTTTTTTCTCGGATTTCGCAATACCTTATAAGAGGCTCGAACGGACGAAGCGAGCCAAGTGTTTATTCAACAGCTGAGCGCATAATGTCTCGTTGTGAAAATAAGGACGCGGAATGAAACGTATATATTAGAGAAAGAGAACATGAGACCTTGCGCGCTTCTTTCGTCCCAAAGAGCGTGTGTAGGATTCCCAAAACACCGGCTTATTAAAACCGAGAGAGTCGGAGTAAACAAGAACATACAACACAAAGACGAATATAAAAGAAAACAGTCGCTTCCCAGGCTTTTATCTGCAAACGCTTCGAACGGGCCGCGAGGAAAGGAGCGTCTTTCCACGTGACATAGCCGCGCTTAACGTGCAATAATGATGGAGTTTTACGTCCCAAAACCGCGATATGATTATAAGGAACCCCGTATGGAGGGCTCCGCAAATTTCGTCTATCTGGTGTTCTTTAACGCGCACTGACATCGCACCGTGCGCTCCTCTTGCATTTCGCCTCCATCGAAATGCCGCGGCCGGGATCGAACCCGCGACCTTCGGGTATGCAGCCGAGCACCATAACCACTGCTCCACAGCGCCGGACGCTTATTGTGTCACGCGTCATGTAATGAATTACCTTTGTCTACTGGCAATTCACTATCGGAACGAATTACAACGAGCATGAAATTACAAGAAAGTTACGCGTTACTTTTCTAATTTGACTAAACTAATGCGACTAACGTCGTGTATCTGTAGACTGGAACCGTCTTTCCAGATCTGTGGCCATCACCAATTACCTGTTTCGTTCTGTACTAGCCAACATTGTATAACGAAGAAAACCCGCCTTACCTGCTCTTTTTTTACATACATTTATAGTTTAGCCAACATTGCAGGAGTAAAGAAATGCATTTGGCCCGGAGGTTATTACGAAATAAATAAAAATATACACTTTAGCACGTCCGCCTCGCTTATGGAGTCAAAAATTAACCAACGGAAAGAAATAACACGGACAAATCAATACGAGTGGCAAAACTGCAAGGAACAACGCAATTGACCGAGAACGTCGAGGCAATTTATTGCGTACCTCTCACTGCGACTATGCCGAGTAACGGGACTGTATTCCAAGTTTGCAGAAGGTTTTCGCCTTCAAGTGCTATCTCCCAGCGTCTAACATGCTGTAGAATATCTCATTCGTCCTTTCAAGAAGCGTAGGCTTCAGTCAGGCCCTGTATAGCGCCTTCGGAGTCATTTACCCAGTTTGTGTCATGCGTACATACCGAAATAAAGTTGCCTAGTTAATCACACAACGGGCGCGACATGCGTGTTACACTTTACATAAGTAAACGTGCAGCACGAACGCATAGCGACAGTCAAGCGTCGCACGGTAACGGCGCGGACAGAGCCCCCTATACCTGTACAGTAAGCGTGGACGTCGTTTCATCGAACCCACGCACGGTAAATAAAAAAACAGCGAAAAAAAAGTGCCGGTCTGGCGCGCCGTCTACCTCCCCTTGTTCTCCTGATCGATGCTCGCCGAGGGAGACGCCCCGTAGAGGTATTTTGTAGCGTATATATTTACACGGTCCAGATGTAAAAGCTGCAGACATCAGTGGGAAATCGCGCTATTAGGATATGCGCGTTGACATTATAGCGGGCAAGTGTTCCAGTAAACACGGGAAACGTACACTAGCCGATAGACTTCCATCGGATAGAGGGGGCACCTTTCTGGAATGCTGACGGGCAGGGGCGTAGCCAGAAATTTTTTTCGGGGGGGGGGGTTCAACCATACTTTGTGTTCGTGCGTGATTTTCTACATGTGCGTGTATACATACGCAAGCAAAATTGAAAAATTTCGGGGGGTTTGAACCCCCCCAACTTGGCTACGCCACTGCTGACGGGAGCATAAGCGTGCGCAGAGTTCCCCTTCAAGAGGGGGGGGGGGGGGGGGGGGCGAAGGTTCCTCGAAGCGCCCCCCTCCCCTATTAAGTCAATGTATAGGGCCGACTTTGCCCCCCCCCCCTCTAAGGTAACTTGGGGGGGGGCGGCCACCCCCCTCTGCCCCCCTCGTGCGCACGCCTATGGACGGGAGTACAAGGCTGACGTCTCTAAATCGACAACAGCTTTTTTAGGCGAGGGGGGGGGGGGGGTTGGGGGAAGGAGGCCATTGTTAAGTTCATCCGAGAGGGGATTATGGCGGCACCCGAGACGCCCTCGTTGCAAGGTGCATAGAAGCGATTTAGGTGCGCAGGAGCGCGACTTTTCAATGTTGAAGTTAACCAACCATATTGCGACGGAGCAGTTTATGAGATCTTTATTAGGCCCCGAAGACGCAGCGAAGCGACCATACCCGAGGCACATATCACAGTCCAGTCGAGTCCCCACAACCAATGATGAGAACACCACATGGTGATGAACATGTTTGAAGAACAATGATTTGCCTCTTAAGCGCCCACAGTAATCCCAATTGCCTATCACAGTTACACTGTTTACCCGAGTAACGTTTTATCGCGCGAGTTTTCTACAACATGGTAAAAAAACGAAAGCCGTTACAGCTTTGATTTCCGTCAGCCAGTGGCGTACCCAGGGGATGGCACGCCCACGTGCTCCCCCCTGCCCCGTAATGTTTTTGCCATGGCATACAGAGCCCACAATGGCACTACACCACATCTGCCTGCCCAGCCCCCATTTCTGATGAAGGGGGTGCCCTCCACGTCCCCCTTCCCCCGAAAATATTTCTGCCTACGCGCCTGGTGTCAGCCGGTGTTAATTTCGTCGACTTGAAATCGGATTTGGGGCGTCGACATAAAATTCGTCGAAGCTCCGTTGGCCACAAATCGATTTCCAATAACCGAACATCGTTCACAGAAAGCGGCGGCCCACAGAACAACCCGCGATAAAGCGTTTGGCTCTTCTCAAACCCCGAATGACAGGCCCCACGAGGGCCTTCACACGAATCGCGGCGCCTTCTTCGCGGGATCGCGCAATTGCGGGCCTCTATACAGCATAGTAAGAAAAGATTCCCCGCCCCCCTCACGAGCCCAGAACAGAGTCAAGGTGACCTTGGCAAGCGTTCAGGGTACTTTCTCGACACGGAGACTAAAATAGCGACAAAAAGAAAGCCCTAAGTGACAGTCCACAAGTGGCACCCGAAGTGGCACCCGAAGAGCACTTTGGGGAGGAAGTCGTTGTCTAAGACCCAAACTTGTCGATAGTTGTTCCGTGTCGAGCCAAGAACAAGTAACGAAGTAAAAGAATGCAGTTAAAAGCCCGGAAACGCGTGCGCGGAAACTGCCGACCAAGACGGCACGCAGATCGTTTCGAAGCCGAAGAAATATTACAAAAATGCGAGCGACGTGCTTTGCGGTCCACGCGTCCTGTAAAAAAGCCGTGTGTCTTAGGAGGAATCCCTCGAGCGATAAAGTGGACGGGAGGAGGACCGCCGAGAGCATCGGACGCGTTATCCGAAGGTTCCTGGTTCGATACCCTGCGGGCGCCAAGATGTATTTTCTTCCCCTTTAGTTTCTTCCTATATATCACAATTACTACCAATGACATCCCCTATACTGTTGCCTCCCCACAACTCCACCGTATTGGTTAAAAGTCGAGTAAATATGTCAGGCTGCCGCCAGAAAATATTGGTCAGCTTCATTCGCACACTTTTTTTCGCGGCGGTCCAAAGGCATATGCCAGAA
Source organism: Rhipicephalus appendiculatus (assembly GCA_030522465.1). Classification (NCBI taxonomy): domain Eukaryota; kingdom Metazoa; phylum Arthropoda; class Arachnida; order Ixodida; family Ixodidae; genus Rhipicephalus; species Rhipicephalus appendiculatus. The sequence continues at coordinate 15,751 of JALIZH010018160.1, read as the reverse complement.
TTTTTTTTTCTTTCCGGGAGAGGGGAGGGGTACGTAAGCCCCTGCATTGTTTGTGTGCGCGTGTAATATACACATAGCAAATTTTAGAGGGGCAGGGGTTGAGCCCCTTAAACCACCCCATTGGCCAAGTCAGTGCGCCGCTCCTTCTAATGCATTAGACGAAAGAACCAATCGGGTGGTCTCGGTAAAGATGTTCTTGCACCGCACGCGCCTTCAACCTTTAATTCGGTCCCCAACACTGGGTGGAGGGGGGCAACGTACCTCGGCTACATCCTCTCCTGCCATGCTGTTATAAAGGGAAAGTGACGAGGGGTGTCGTGGGGCCTCTTTTAGGGGGACCGCGTAGAGAGAGAAAAGGTTGATACAAGCTAGAAGCTCAGCGCTCAAGACACGCTGATACTACCGCTGCAAACTCGTTAAGTCCATAATAATAGCAAAGACAGTTCAGTTAACTTGGACAGGTTGGCACACGTTGACGATAACGTTACAAAAGAGCCTAGCATAAAACAGTACTTAAAAAATGAAAAACGGTATGGCTCCGCCAGGCAACGTATTGTTTTGCGAGCGCAATATGGTACGGCCAAGGTCATTGCAAGGTCAGATTTAGGGTCGACCATAACATCCCTGAAGTGCCCAATGTACTTTAATATCATACACTGTCATTTATATTCTGCGCGTTCATTCGAAATTGTTCATTTCTTGCTGCATTGTAATGCCTTTACATTTTTAGTGAGCCCAGCTGAAGCCTCGTATTTCGTGACGTCCGCGAAATCTCGACAGTTAGGGTAGACGTACGATCGTACTAAAAACCGCATGTACACCAGCTACATCGTCGTAACAATCATCGCTGCAAGATTTAACGTAACTTTAGGATGACGAATATATTTTTGAGGTTCAAACGCGTTTGTACAATACTGATGTCCTGATCTTAAAAGTTTCCAGATGTTCTTTAACCTGCAACACCATATAGTATCTTCAACCTACTTTATCTTGATACACATGCCCTAATCTAACGAGTCACCCCCCAATGGCGTATTCAGAGGGGAAGAGGGGGGGGGGGGCTGCAAAACATTTCCCGAAATTTTATTGTTTGTCGTGCTTAATATACACGCACACATACAAACGCACGCACGGACAAAGAATAGTTAAACATCCGAAAAAGAAGTTATGTCTACACCGGTTATTTCCCTGATGCATTGCATGACAAGCAGGACGCATCTCTCGCCCTTAATGTAGTATAGAATTTTGACTACAAATGTCCATCTTTATATAACCCACGCTACGAACTCTGTAAGCAATATTTCGCTGTAACTGACATTCGCTAATGCGCTTGCGCGCCCAAGATAATACCGGCCCTCTCCTGAAAAAAGCTGAGCTATAAATTAACAGAATGTCCTTTAAACTGTGTCCGCCACGGTGGCTCAGTGGTTACGGTGCTCGGCTGCTGATCCGAAGGTCGCGGGTTCGATCCCGGCCGCGGCGGTCGCATTTCAGTGGAGGAACGCTGGAGGCCCGTGTACTGTGCGATGTCAGTGCCCGTTAAAGAACACCAGATGGTCGAAATTTCCGGAGCCCTCCACTACGGAGTCTCTCAGTCATATCGTAGTTTTGGGACGTAAAACCCCAGATATTATTATTATTATCATAATCTAAATTGTCTGTTACACATAGCACTTTAGTCGGATCAAGTTATTAATGCGACATAAGCTAATAATTAAACTGCGCACGCGTTTTCTCACTTACCAAGCGCCATCTCACGGCAACATTTGTGCTCTCTTTTTTTATTGTGAAATGGTAGTTGACTAAAACTAAAAAAAACTTAGTGTTGTGAGCTAATGGAACTTCGTGAATTCCTCTCAAGGATCAACCGCCGCAAAACCTCTTAGTACAATTCGATATAATACATTATAATAACAGCAATAACTGGGGCTTTATGTGCCAAAACGACGATATGATTATAAGGGACGCCGTATTGAAGGGCTCCCAGAATTGAGGCCATCTGGTGTTCTTTAACCCGCACTGACATCTCACGGAACACAGGCTTCTAGCATTTCGCCCCCGTCGAAATGCGACCGCCGCGGCCGGCACCGAACCCGCGACCTTCGGCTGAGCAGCCGAGCAGCGTAACCAGTATACACCACCGAGGCGAACAGGATAAAAATAGAAACGGCGCCAACATAATAGACCACTTGTACGAACGCGTCCAGGGACGCACCCTCCCCCCCCCCCCCCCCCCCAACGATACTCAACACAAGTGATCTCTTTTATCCAATCGATCGTGCCACCACATGTAGAGCGCGTGCACTACAGTTCAAGCTATTCACAGAGAGCCGGAATGGACTTCCACAGCTGACACCATGCCATAAATTTCGAAGACAAAGCAACGCTATAAAACGCCAAGATGAAACGATGCTGCAGCTGTTGCGTATACTATATAGCTGGCAAGGATATAAAACGTCGATTTAAAAAAAAATCTATATAGCTTGCTAGAATATAAAATGTCGATTTCAAAAAAAAAAAAAAAAAAGAACCACGTAAAATTTTAAGTATGGATTGTGAAACCGTACACAGTGCCGCGTTTGTGTATATATTCTTGTTCCATTTATACAACTCTGCAGTCGTAACTTATGTCGGTATGAAGCCGTGCAGCAAGTACAGAATATACTTTCTACGCCAGCTGTTTTGCAACAGACAAAAAAAAAAAAAGACTCAGTTCCGACAAGCTGGCTTCACTGTTATGCAGACCGGTCCTGAGACAAAGCCACCTTTATCTCCGCTTGCGCAACGAACCGCGCAATAAATTAACTCCGTTCCAACATTGTCAGCAATGACTTCCAACACATTTGTATTATATTGTATTATAAATGCCGTAACCGCTTGATGTCTATATATCTAGAGAGCAGACAAGCTTTAGATCGCGTCAGTTTTCGTTTCCGGCCAACAAACGTTGGAAAGAGAAAAAAGAAAACAGCTGCTCAGCAATAACACCTCGCCCCGGTACGTCACACAGATAAGCTACCGAGCGGTGCTGTCTAAAAAACGGAAGTTGAGCTACGCGGGATAGACTGCAACTTCACAAGTACGTGTACACACACACACACACGTCCGCTACACGTGTGATATACTGCACTCGACGAGTTCCTTATCTCGTATTCAAGGCCAGGCGTACGCCGCGCGTATTTCACGCGCGAGTGAACGCATTTGTAAGCGGCGGTTGCTCCGCTACTATGCTCGCATATCTTCCGTGACGCTTGCTTCGAACGCTTACGTGATTCCGCTTACGCATAAGCACCAACTTAAAAGCGAAAAAAAAAAAAAAGCGAACAACATAATGTAGCAGTGACGAACTAACTAAAGGCGAGTAAAAATAATCGTCGGGGTTTTACGTCCCAAAACCATGATGTGATTATTAGAGACGCCGTAGTGTATATTTCCGACCATCTGGTGTTGGTTAACGTGCACCCTAAATCTACACGGGCCCCTAGCAATTCGCCTCCATCGAAAATGCGGCCGCCGGGGCCGGGATTCGATCCCGCGACCTGCGGGTCTGCATTCGAGCGTCATAACCACTACACCACCGCTGCGTGTCACTAAACGCGAGCGTAGAACGAAACGGGGCACACGCCGACGCACTAAATGCGAGCGTTCACCCCCAACCCCGGCCGACGCATGCTGTTGTAACGTTTTGTTAGACGGGTTAGGGGACCAAAATAAACCAAGCCCGGACCGCGGAGTCGGCTTAAAACTGTTCTCCAGCAGAGATCGCAAACTCTGAATTCGAATGCGTCAAGCGTGCACGTAAAAAAACTTCCTCGAAACGCCGAAACGATTGACGAACGTGAAAGGAAGCGCGCGCACCGCGCGCGCACGCTGGGAGAGTTGTCATTCAGTTGACCTTCGCGTCGCCCCCCCCCCCCTTCCTCCTTCGTACCCCGCACCAGCTTTCCATTTCCTCCTCGATGGCAATTCGCGCACAAAAGCGAACCCTCCGGACGTCGTGAGAAAGCGCCTAAATATTTAAGAGGGAGAGAGAGACCGGAAGGTAACATAGTTGCCGACGCAATCTAACGTAAGCCGATCTACCGGCGTTCCTAAAAAATGGAAAGGGGCCTCTAGTTCAAGCGCTTTCTCGGAATCGCTGGTGTCAGATCTCGCGAATTAACCGAAAGCTTTTACGCTCCTGAATTGGGCGCGCTCTCTCTCTCTAAAAGAGCTCTCGCGACAGAAACGTCTTACGCGAGATACAGTCCGAGGTTGGGAGAGGGGAGCAATTTGGCGGGCTTCGTTTGAAAATGCCTGACAGATGCGACGCGCCGTCCTCTCCACGAATGGTTCCGCAACATTGCGTCAAGCTTGAATTAAAGCCGCTCGTGTCTCGCCTCGACGAACCCTCAGCCGATCGTTTCGGGACGTTCCGAACTTGCCGGGGAAGAAAAAAGGCGCGATTAAATCGCATTCCGTCGCAAAGCTCTCAGCGCTCGACTCGGCGCTAGGATCCGAAACCTGTCAGAACTGAACGGCCTGTCAGAAGCGAGGGCCCAGCCCGGCTTCCGACAGTGCGATCGCGCGAATGAAAAGAGGAAGTAGGTCACGGCTTACTGCTGCCTCAGCTTGGCCATCGGGTTCGGCAGGGATGTCCGGCCTGGTGACGTACACCTTGGGGCGCGACATGGCTGGCAGTTGCGATCGGCGGCTGGACCCCGGAGGCGGTTTAGGAGGCGGCCCTGCGGCAGGCTGGGAGAGCGAAGATTGGAACGTCCACGGTCGCCGGCTCGCTGCCTCGTTCTCCGCCGCTTGCGCTCGCTGCCGCTGTCCTCGAGCTCGGCGCTGGTGTAGCGCGAGGGGCGCGAGCGCCTTCGTTGCGCCTGCGCAGTTGGACCCGCCGAAGAAAAAGAAATCACGTGACCGCGCGAGCAGACGGCGGCGGCTAGCAGACGACACGCGCGTGTCAGCTTGTTCACGTAAACGACGGCTTGTTCGATGCAAGCCATGCTAGCGTTGTAGAATAGCGAAAAAAAAGAAAACAGGCTATAGAGGTGGCACAAATTGCGAATGCACAATGCAACTGCTATTTGCGCTCTTTCAAAATGCATTTATACAAACTAGCTCGGCTTTCCTTACCACTACGATGCCAGCTCTTCAAACAAAGCAACAATACGCGACCACTAATTAAAGATGTGTAATCGACCACGCAGCTTAACAAAGAACCAGCACTTCAGCTCTCATCGTACTGAGCGGCCAGCAATGCAACGCTATTTTGTTTCGTGCTACGCAAAATGACAATTAAACAATTGACATAACAATTAACAATGTAAAGAAAATGAAAAAATTCCGCGTTTCGTGATTGGCTGATGCAATATAAACGTCAATCCTAAGGGTGTCAGGAACGAAGGTTGATTACCGCGGTAACTAAGAATTCATTTTTTCCTCCTCGCTTCTCGATCTGTCCCTCGCGTTTCTTTTTTTAGTTATAGTTATACTACTGTTTGACTGACGCAACAATTATACCATTTGTAACAATACTAAGAACATCTTTGCTACAGGGCTGCAATTGAAGCAGCTGCCATAACCTTACCACCCCCCACCCCCCTTTTATAACGTTTTTTTCTCTCTCCAGATACATTTTTTAAATAGTATTTTTACATTTTTATTATTTTCCGACAGAAGCTTTCGGTATGTAATCTCCGAGCATACAGGGAACAATAAAAAAAACTGACTCATTAGCTCCCGCTGAATAAATAGTAACTTCATTACAATTAGTATCCGATATTTTTGTTCGACTTTTATTTTAGTCGCTTACAAATCGCCCGGGAACCTTTCAATAACCGCGAATGACGCAAAACAGCAGTGGTATTGCCTGAGAGCACCAACCATAACAACCACACGAAAATATTGATCGAGCCTGTACTCGCTTGAGTAGCGCGTACGCAATACAATAACCGTCGCAGTTATTGAAAGAAATCTGTATTCCTGGCCAGGTTTCGGGTTCCCTGTGAAATAGTTACACAAAGCGGAATTCATCTAATGAAACAAAAACCACTGCGCCGATATGTCTGTGTGAGATTCAAGTTGCCGCATACTTGAAAGAAATGTACATTCCTTGCTTACATCTTTTGAAGGCCAAGTGTCTAGTTTGATCGTGTAATGTGAAAGTACTTAATGGGGAAAGTCGAAACGCTTAAACTGTGTATTGGGATAGCCCTTTTCTAAAGTAGACCACACTTCAATAGGTGGACGACTATTGTAGAACGAATCAAATAATCAAACGGGCACTTTTATGTCGACAATAGTTGTCGCATTGTTGGTTCAGCCCGACAAATATATTGTCGAAAAAAAAAAGATCAAAATAAGCGAAAAGTGTTGCACTAGTTAAGCCGGCAAGCGCTAAACTACCCAAATATCCACAACGTAATCAGCCTAACAGCCTCACACTTCTGTGACCTGCCTCTGTGAAGTCATAAAGCACCAGTTATAGCGCATTAAGAAGTCTACACCTCAAATGCCATTCTGAATGCATTCTCTACAGCGACCTTGCGAGGTCTAAAAACATCGATTATGTCACGAAATGCCTTTGTAGTCTTCAGTATAGTCGGGTGCCAAGTGTAATACCGATGTGCAGTCGTTGTAGTATTTATAAAGCTGTCTTATACACTCTTAAAAAAAAGGTTGTAGTACTTACTAACTTCGGTTTACTAACTACTTGTCACATATGTTACAACCCTGTTAGTAAGTGAAGTTAGTAACGGGAAGGTTAGTAATCGTTACTACCCTCGTCTTTACAAACTCAGTTAGTAGCGGTTACTAGTCGTCTCGTTGCTAACTAGTAAAACATAGGTAGTAACGGTTACTACCCCAGAAAAAAAAAGTAGTAACTGTGATCATTTCGCCTCATTAGTCACCCGTTTTTATAACGGTCAAATTCGCGAGCATGATCATTACAATATATCAATGGGTATTTATGCATATAATGTCGTGAAGGAGAACAGTACAGATACACAACCACTAGTCTACGCGACACGTGTAATTCGTAAGTGGTTCCAGGAGTATTTATAGCCCTACCTTTGGAGAACACAGCTGGTGCCGGTGAGCAGCTAGGAGTTACGATGAATGATTTAAGGTACGCGCCTATATTTATATAGCGTACCATTGGATTAGGTGTGCGAGGTAACACAGCGTAGAACTTTTAATCAAGCATATTAAGACAAACAACATGTTATCTCTATTTTGCATAATACCGCCTCAACATGGCTTAATAATCAAGAGCCAAGACGAGCTTACTTATTAGCTTACTAATATCGCCTCAGCGAATTTGACTGGGTCCCCATGCTAGTAAATAGGCTGCAAAAAAGCTCGCAATATTTACTTCTAAGGTTCATTTAGCAAGTTCGTTAAACAGGTGCATGGCAAAAAGTTAGTAACTGTACGCAAGAGGTAGTAACCATTGCAACCTATAATTGTCTGCTAACTTAGGTAGTAAAAAGGTAGGAAAAAGTTAGTAATGGCCCAAAGAAAGTTAGTAACAGCCGCTGTTACTAACTTTTTGCTCATGGTTACAAGCTTTTTTACTAACTTTTTTTTAAGAGTGTATGCATATAAGTTACAGGGGAGGCAAACTATGTCACCTTGCCCTCTCACTTATTGTCTTCTTTCAAATGTCACTACCAGATTTACTTAGGTCAACACAAGGCATGCAGACTGAAAATGTCCAAACACTCGCAATGTTTCCAGTGTCCGAGTCGGGCAAGATAGCTTGTAATACACGACGCATTCCGAACTAAATTGAAATCATAACTGAGTGAACAACAGAAATGGTAAACGCGCACTAGACAAAGGCAATGCCGCGCTGAATCGTACCAACGCACTTGGTAATTCACTTGCGAAGGTAAAGAAGCAAATATTCAAATTCATAAGAGATGAACCAATTGTGAAGTTTCATTTGCATACGTTCGTTTTTTTTGTTTTTTTTTTCTTCCTCGCTATGACATCACAGTATTGGCCTATCTATTCACCTCAATGGGAGACTGCCATTTTCTTTTGCGAAAGGAAGTAGTCATCACGTTCATGAATCCAGGTCAGCTGATGACAGGGTTGCGTCATGACGACGACGTGCAGTCATCAAACACTCGTAGCAACGCGTCGCCCCGTTTCGATACGTCTTTCCTCTACTCCTCCGTGATCGCCATTCGTCCTAAGCACCGTTCAGTCACATAGAGACAGAAAACAAACACAAATGAGTGACCACGAATGCGACCTCATTACTGGAGTGCCTCAATACGACTCCGTCTTTAGCTGCGTGTGACATGAACGCAACGCGAAAGCGCGGCCCCTGAGGCCCGGATCGTGTGATGCCTAGAAAGACACGTTTTACGGCTCGCAGAGCTCGTCGATTGCGCTCCCAGACACGATCGAGTGACCGTTGGGACCCCATCGCCTTTGGAGGACGCACCGATGAACACGCAGACCTCTCATTGCACGAACAAAATCCCAACAGCGTCCCGACACAAGCTGGGAAAGAGCTGCTTTCAACGCACAATCGTGACCTGAATTAACAGATATGTACAGATGTACGTATGGCCTATGTAAAAATTATAACAATGCTTTCGCCGCATTTAATGCATTTTAAATTGTAAAAATACTTACAACCTTTTTAGTAGATGGCGCTACAAGCTGTCAGTACTTATATACAGGGTTAATATGTGTGTTGGTTTTGGTATAGTCAACTGGTGGTGACTTTCTCAACTAGGTAACGGTGTGCTCCGGATCTAAATGTCTCGGAGATGGGCCGGATGGGTCGTCAAAACGAAGAAAAGGCCCGCAACGTGCGCCCGGTCTCGTGTGTTTGCCGAGTGACGTCTGAGACTGGCAGGGCCACTCGTTTTTCGGGTCAGCCGGCGGGCGCGGCGCGGGTGACGAAACGCGGTCTGACGACACTGGATGCAACACGCAGTGCGCGCAATTGGCGTATCGACCCCCGAGTCATCGCTCGCACGTGCGCGTTGCTGGCGCTTCTTCGCATTCAGTGGCGTTCTTTCTTTCTTTCTTTCTTTCTTTCTTTCTTTCTTTCTTTCTTTCTTTCTTTCTTTCTAGTAATTCTGCAGCAATAACGCTTTAATGATTGAATGAATCAATGAATGAATGAATCAATGAATGAATCAATCAATCAATCAGTCAATCAATCAATTTTTTCCTCTTTACGTACAGAAAAGTACCAAAGCACAAAGGCAGTATGACCTGGAAATGCCCCTGCACAGGCAGCACGCATCACACAAATCATCCACGTTATAAATTTACAGCGTATATTTATTTTATAATTAATTGCTTTTGAAACGAAGTTACCTCTGATTACACTTGTCGAGTGTTCATATAATCATTTTAATGTTAAGCAACGTCTCGTAGGGCGACATTTCAAAATGTGATATGGGCATGTATACCAGGGTCGTAGACAGGATTTTATTACAGGGAAAATAGACAGAGAGGTGGGGGGAGGGGGACCCAGACACCTCTAAATGCATGCCCGTGTGTGCGTGTACACATACAAACTTCTAGTAATGCGATTTCATAGTAATTAAAGAGCGCCACATATAAAATTCCCGTAAAAGAAAGTTATATTCCTTTTTTTCACACCGGAGGCTGAACTGTAAGGAAATTTGGAATGGAAATTATGGCTGCGCACTAAAAACACAAGGACACAGAAGACACGGACGAGCGCAGACTTTCAACTCATGTTGAGTTGAAAGTCTGCTCTCGTCCGTGTCTTTAGTGCGCAGCCATAATTTCCTTCCAAGTATGAACCAACTCGCCCAGCAGCAAGTTTTATTGGGCTTAATTGTACCGCCATCCGGAATTCAATCGCGTTTAAAATCTTTATTTACAATAAGACGAAAACCTTACATGCCTCATCAACCAGGAAATTTCACCCGCGGCGTCGGTGGGGCGAGTGACAAAAAAAATCATCATCACGTGATGACATCACCATATGACGTCACCATGACATCACAGATCTCAAAAATTGTGACGTCATTATGACGTAACAAATTCTGGCGTGACGTCACGTGACGTAACGCCCCACGATTTAAGTGCGGAGCACTTTAGGGTCCGCGCTGTCGTGTGCTGTATAGTATGCTGTCGTCGTCGCTTGGCGTAACGCTCCGGGTGTAGCATATTGAGCGCGCGCTCGCGCCAAGGAGAAGTCTTCTTCCTCTTGTTCTTCGAGCGCCCTGATGATGATCACTTATCAACAGCAGCAAAAAAAAAAAAAACACTAATGCGCTTGGCGTAACGCAGGCAAAACACGTATAAAAAATTAAAAAAAAAAACGGAAGCCAGCGCGAAATAGAAAAAGGGAAAAATAGGGAGAAAATAAAAAGAGCAAGAACGAAATAGAAATGGATAAAGAGAGAGGAAGAAAGAAATGGAGAGAAGAAAAAAAGACAGAAAAAAAAAACGGCAAAGGAGAAAAAGAAAGATAGGAGAAAAGAAAGCCGAAGAGCAACAAAGAAGGCTGCCCAACTCCGCATTTCCGTCAGGCTCAGCACCACCAGTGCGAAGCTGCCTTCCTTTTTTTTTTTCTATTTTTTATACGTGGTTTTGCACGCAAGGAGCACTAGTATTTTTTTTTGTTTGTTTGTTTTTTGCTGATGATGATAAGTGATCATCATCAAGGCACTCGAAGAACAAGAGGAAGAAGACTTCTTTCTCCTTGGCGCGAGCGCGTGCTCAATATGCTACAGGTGGAGCGTTACGCCAAGCGACGACGACAGCATACGCCTGGCCCCCTAAAGTGCTCCGCACAAAAAAAAAAAAAAAAAAAAAAAAAAAAAAAAAAAAAAAAAAAAAAAAAGTGCTGGCATTTTCATCGGTGGTTTAACCCGAATGACGTAATAGAGAAATATATGCTACAGCGTTTAGTGTTATGAACACATTTGCGCTTTCCAACTGCGTTTAAACCGTTATGGCCTTTGAAAGGTAATTTCAGTGCTCCTTTTCATACTGTACACGACTGTACACTACAGTATACCGCTTTCGTTTACGCGCTTTAGATTTCGTTCGCTAAGAGCAGTCAGCGTTCGGTCAAGTTGGGTCGGCGGGCCCTCGCTTAACCGGCAACGAGCCAGAAGCGGAAACGTGCCGGTATGCACGTACGAGGCGGGTTTCTCAATGGACTCGTTCGCTTCTGCGCGAGAGGCAGCGGACTGCTCGGAGTTTTAACTGATTTCAAGGGCGCCTGTCTGTACAGGGACGCGACCGAAACAGCAACGAAGAGACGCTCAAAAATGATCATTCAATCAACCAGGGGCGTAGCCAGAAATTTTTTTCGGGGGGGGGGGGCACCTCCTTAATTTCGGAGGGGGGCACCTCCTTGACATGGTCATTTTTCGCTCTCTATGCAATGGCGAAAAGAAATTCGGGGGGGGGGGGGGGGCACGTGCCTGGCGTGCCCCCCCTGGCTACGCCACTGCAATCAACCAAGCAATCAATCAATCAATCAGCCAACCAACCAGTCAATCAACCAAACAATCATTAATCAATCAACCAAGCAATCAATCAATCAATCAGCCAACCAACCAGTCAATCAACCAAACAATCATTAATCAATCAATCAATCAATTAATTATCTGGTAAACAATCAATTACTGTGCCCAGGAACAACCACAGGTCTTAGTACTTGCGGACGCAAAAATACTAATAAACTGTAGAATGAATAATCACGACAACAATCATAACATCAGTAAATCAAGCTCCGATGTAACAGTACACATGCGAAAGACGACACTTCTGATGACACAACAAAAAGATTTGCTGCACAACAGAGAAGAGTGCGTTGCATCAGGGTTCTGTAACTACGGAAAAATCCTGTTGTAGCAACAGGAATTTCTGTAGTACTCAGGGCAAGTTTTGTTGTCATTTTCAACTTGGAAAGGAAAGAAACGGGAAATATCAGAACAACACAAAAGTTATGCACGCTTGCCGCTTTCATTTTCTGGTACCTTTGGTCCAGTTGTATTTGTTGTTTCCACCTCAGTAACTTGCTCACACAAGGTGGATCGGTCATATTGCAATTAGGCTAATAAAGGCTAAGCACCAACAAATGACTAAAGGGAACGAAACTAAATGGAATACCAAGCATTAGGCGCTACACAAGCACCCCCCCCCCCCCCCCCCCACCGCAATGCAACACAGGTTTGCACCCCCCAAGACGAAATCCTGCCGACGACCATGGTCATAGGCCAGGAAAAAAAAAAAAAAAATAGAGCTCAGATTCATTAAAGAAATATATTTTGCTCTGATGGCTCACTCGGACTCAAACTCACCAATATATTACTCAGCCGGACTCAATAAGACTCACGGCTTGACCTGAGTCTGCGTGAGTCCATTAGCGTAAAGTTAGCTTTTTCGATCATGGTGTTAATGCTGTTTGACGCCAATATCGCTCATAAACGGTGCTCTATACGATAGGCCTTTTGATACCTTCAAGTACGAGTTCTCACTTGTGTCAATCCAGTAAGGACATTTTATTTTTTTCAATAATTCCCACGACATATTTTTATCACGAACTTCCCGTGTACGAGTTTGCAGGGGGATGTCATGGCAAATGCGGCCGTCACGGCCGGGATTCGATCCCGCGACCTTCGGGGTCTGCAGTCGATCACCATAACCGCTATAGACCACCGTGACAGACGACCGCTAGTATTTTCATTGAAGCCGAGTGAATGCTTGAATGACGGTCGTTGACTGCTTTGACTGTGCTTGCGAACAGTAACCGGTTATTATTTTTTTTTTGTTATTATTATTTTTTTTACAAGGTCACGGCGTAGAGCCCCAAAGCATTTTGAACTTAGCGAAAAGTTGTAAGTGATGATGGCGATAACGTCGACGATGATCAACTGCTCAGTTAATTTTTAATGTATTTTTATCGTGCCTTTGATCACGTCTTCGTGAACGTCCTTACATATAGCAGTCGTTTATAACTTCTGCAGTGGCAAGCCAACGGTCAGGACGTAAGAACCAAAGGGAAAGCAAATTCCGGTTTTCCAATGCCGGCATAGCGTCTCGAGATCTTGCTTTGCATAGATAAAAAACCATCCGATGGCCACGCAGATATGACTCACTGATAAACTCTAAGGCACGTGTTCACAAGGAGCGACAAACAGAGGTGTAGATACGTGCCACGTGGAACGACATTGGGCTGAGTCGTTAAACTTTGCCAGAGTCCCTCGAGAAGTTTTGCCGAGGTAACCGTACGCATGACTGTTTACGTTACTAAAAAGTACCTAAAAATGTCGCTAAATTCTTCAAAGATAGCATGCTCGCTCTCTTTAAGTGTTCGAACCATAAAAAAAAAAAAAGGAAGGAAGTTACGCGAAGCAAAGGATTATTCACCACAATAATAATAAAAAAAAACATGAAAATTGCTTTCTCACGTCTTCGTCTGCGTACAACTGATTTCTTCGCGGCAAACGTCAAAATTTTGTCAAAATGCAACTGCAGGAACAAAGAAGCCAGTACTTCCCAAGCTTATCTTTCAATTGGCTTTTTTTTTTTTTTTTTTTTGTTTACGAAGCACATCAGATACTGAAAGCCCGAGTTCATCTCATAAAATATGTCCCACCCTAAAAAAAAAAATAATTTTTTTTAATGCTCCGACTCTTTCCTTTATTTTTTATTTTTTTGAGACCCGACTTACCAGTTATATGACTTCTTTAAAGGGATACTGAAGAGAATGATAATTGCTTCATCTAGCAAAGCTCCACAGGTGGGTATGCGCCACAGGAATTAGACAAGCCCCCACAACCGGGGGGCTGCGAAGGTTCTTCGCAGCCCCCCGCCCTCCCTATTTTGTCAATGTATGGGGCTTGGTAAGCGAGGACACGCGCAGAAAGAAAATGCGGGTAGCGACGCCACCTTGAAGTTCCCGCACCAATTGCCGTGACGTCATAGATTTTGACGGCGTCTACTAGCGCCTAGCTACGTAGTTCCTAATGGGTAAATATAAAGTACATTGTCCTCTGAGGGCGTCGGAGACTTAGCGTACCAAGTTCCACAAAACTTCGTTGAGCTAGTGCGGCCTAAATACCAGTTAATCTTTTTGAAGTCCGTGACGTCACGTTCGGAGATTTCGGCGCGAAATTTAAAAATGAAACCTACCTTTCTTTTCCCTTATGCTAACGAGCCTATGGCGGTGAAATTAACCACAATAGTGTTTTCAGATTATCATTTACCAGAATCAACTGATTCATTATTTCACCTTCAACTCTTCCACAAACGCGTGAAAAGTTTGTGGTAGAATTGCCGAACTACATATTGTGATTCTTTTAATACGCATTGTATGAGTGTTGTTTAATTTACTAACTCATGTACCCACTCCTGCTATGTCCCTTCTATCGAGACAGCAGTATTTGTAAATAAATAAATAAATAAATAAATTTAGAGTCCCTTTAAAGAGACGCGTGTAATCTCTTACGAGACCATTATACTCTGTCGTGGGGCCAAAAAGGGAGTTAAATTGTCTCTTTAGAGAGAGACGAAAAATTCATGAACACGTGGTGTCGCTGCAACCGACGTTTCGACAAGACGACTTGTCTTCTTCAAGGCTACAAGAAGAAGACAGTTAAGTCCGCTTGTCGGTCGAAACGTCGGCTGCAGAGACACCGAGTGTTCATGAATTTTTCTTTGTTAAAGCTTCCATCTTCCCACGAATTTCTGCCTTTTTTTCTTTTTTGTCTCTTTAAATTGAGTCATATAGGTGGCGAGCCAGGAGCCCAGGACTCACGAAAAGAGTAGCAGATACTTTTTTTTTTCTTATAGGATGCAGGCTAGACCACTCCTGGACGTCTGTATATCTATTTTCCACGACTCCGATGGCGCCAAGATATCGTGTGAGCCACATATCAGAGCGCAGATAAAGGAACTACAACAACGTCTCAAAAACGACAGCACACAGGCGCCTCCTATAAAAAAAAAAAACAATTACATGGCATTTTCATTTATACGTTTCGTCTAAGGAGGACACCTCAATTGGCGAAAAGAACCAACTGCATGTCTTAACCACATGCCGATAACAAAAGTAATTGTCCGGTGTTTTACGTCCCACAACCACGATATTATTATGAAAGACGCCGTATTGGAGGGCTCCGGAAATTTCGACCACCTGGGGGTTCTTTAACGTACACCTAAATCTAAGCACAGTGGTCTCTAGCATTTTCGCCTCCATCGAAATGGGACCGCCGCGGCCGGGATTCGATCCCGCGACCTTCGGGTCAGCAGTAAAGTACTATAACCACTAGAACACCGCGGCGGGTGCACAACCGGCAGAAGCCGTCTCGAGTACTAGTACTCGAGACGGCTCACCTCTAGATAAATTTTGTATGTTTGTTTGTTTGTCGCCAACGAGAAGCTGGCTCATACCCACAAGGGGGATTGGCCACACTGACTGTTATAAAGGCAAAATTAAGGCTGTGCAACGTAAAAAAAAAAAAAAAAAAAAAAAAAAAAAAAAAAAAAAAAAAAAAAAGACGAGGATAAAATGCAATGTAAATGAAAAGTCAGACAGGTATCATAATCATCTGTTTGGCTGAGAATCATCATCATTTTGGGGTGTGCGTTTCATCACCGGGATCCGTGGCGCTTGTTCGCTCCCGAGTTCGCGGCCAAATAAACGTCGTCACAACCGAGTCGTCATTCGTGGTGGAGGAGGTGCTGGGTACGTTCATGACTTTGGCGTCCACTTCAGACGACAAAAAAACTTTGTATC